>JALIZH010014605.1:0-43377 GCA_030522465.1 Rhipicephalus appendiculatus
TTTTTGGAAATAACATAGCCCTCTTTTCGTACGTTCAAACTAAAAGAAACACTGCTTAAAATTGTGTCCTCTGGAAACAGATAAAGGCAAATGACGGGTCCTTCGTTTGCCTTTCACGTGAAGGATCCTACAAACGTGAAAATATCAAATGCATTTCCTGCCAGTACACAAGGCAGCCGTTACACATACACATTTAATAGAGAAATGTTAAAACGAAGCTACAGTAGAGTTTAGCGCGAATCCTTACTTAATGTCTAATATTAAGTCCACGTAGAATGCTGTTTGCACTGCATCCTATAAAACTAGAGCATGCAATGTAGAGCCTGCAGTTGGCGAATAAAACTAAGGGATACTGTTAAGGAACTTCGCGGATCCATGGATTATTTCAGGGTGGTAAGACAACCAAGCACGACGATAGACGACAGATATGAGGAATGCTCACTCACGGACATGCTGTATCCAAACTTGTGCCTCAAAGTTACGTTCATCGGTTCGACGATCTTGTTGAAAATTTTGGTCGCCGACACACGATCCCCGTTGCAGGCGACAATGCCGGGCATGACCAGCGTGTGAGTCTTGACAATCACGAAGCGCACGATGTTCGCCGTGTTGGTGAGGTCGTAGAAACGGAAGCGGCTCTCGTCTGGCGGCACGCTGATCATCACCGTTATGTTCGCTCGATGCAACTTCCGAAGCAGTTCCGAGAAGCTCGATACAGAAGTAGGGAGGCTGCACGCATCTCCCGGGTAATTCCAGTCTATGTGCACGCCCTGCAGGAAATAGAGGCTTCTTTATTACACACTTGTCATAAATGGAAGAATGTAATTTCTCACAATGAACAATGTAAGCGCTCCAACTACTTCGAGCATTGCAAACGGCGGAAGCTGATGGACTGCGCACGTTTTCTAGTACATGCTATAGTATATCCTTGACGCCACATGTAGGAAATTGAGGGAGTGACGCCAAAAATGTAACGTATACAAAGCGAGGCAACCAACTCGCCCACTTCACCACATTATTCAGCTGCTAGCGGCACTGTGATTGTTCACGCACTTGCCATGTACCCCTCAACATGAAACGTCTTTATTTTCTTTGTTTCTTTGTCCTTTCTGTCGCAGTGCGCAATGCTCCCTCCCAACCTTTTCCTTCGTTCATGTCATGCATTTATCCTGCAAATGCGCAAATTGCGCCGCAACACTTCTATTGCTACAGGCAATAACGACGGTCATGAGTTTATATCCAGGCAACAATCAAATTGACAACGCGAAATAAGTGATCTCGGTAAATAATGAGATTGTCATATCAGAAACGACTGATCGTCGCAAGCCACGATAGAGATAACCTCACTGATTGAAAAACGACGCGTACAAATTACAGGCGCACCTAGGAGGGAAGCGTGTCTGTGTACTCGCGGGCGCCAGGTTTACCGCTTAAGACGCCGCCACAGAAATCTGAGTGATAACAGTGTTTATTCTTCGCTTGGAGAATACTTGACGGAAAGTGTTCAATTCAAGAAAAAAGTCAGTTTTCCTCCGACTGCACAGCGATTAATGCGAAATCAAAAAATTGGCAGATCCCACGCACTGTGGGAATCGATGTAATGCGAAGCAGCTAGCAAGGAGCGAATCATGCTGTACATAATATCCATGTCATGATTTACATGTTCGGACCTGTCATTTATGTTCGTCATACAGTCAGGTCGCGCAATACCAATTTTGGCGTATATCAAGCAAGCGAACTGGACGCAAGTGCACCATGAGCGTGGCATGTGAATGGCATTGTAGATGACTTGCATGCCATGATTTTTATGTTGCCACCGGTCACTTATGTTCACTATACAGTTACGTCTCGCAATACCCATTTTGGCGTATATCAAGCTAGCGAAACGGCCCCGAGCGCGCCATCAGCGTGGCATGCAAGTCATGTTGCACATGGCATGTCATGATTTCCATATTACCACTTATCATTTATGTTCCTGATACAGTCACGTCGCGCAATACTAAATTTGGTGTATATCAAGCTAGCGGAACGGCCGCGAGCGTGCCATGAGCGTGGCATGCAAGTCATGTCGCACATGACACGTCATGATTTCCATATTAGAACTTGTCATTTAGGTTCGTCATGCAGTCACGTCACGCAATACCAAATTTGGTGTATATCAAGCTAGCGAAACGGCCGCGAGCGTGCCATGAGCGTGGCATGCAAGTCATGTTGCACATGATATTTCAGGATTTCTATATGACCACTTGGCATTTATGTTCGTCATACAGTCACGTCCCACGATACCAAATTTGGTGTATACCAAGCTAGCGAAACAGCCGTCAGTGCACCATGAGCGTGGCATGTAAATCATGTTGTACATGACATGCAGGTCATGAGTTTTTATATTACCACCTGTCATTTATGTTGGTCATGCAGAAATGTCTCATCGTACCAATTTTTGGAAATATGAAGTTAAGAAAACGGCCTCAGGAGCACTATGGCCATGGCGTGTAAATCATACTTTTCATGACAAGTTAGTCATGATTTTCATGATATGACCATTCATTCATGTTTGTCATACAGTCATGTTATGCCATACCAATTTTGGTATAAATCACATTAACGATACGGCCAGGAGAGCACAAAGTCGTAGATAGATAGATAGATAGATAGATAGATAGATAGATAGATAGATAGATAGATAGATAGATAGATAGATAGATAGATAGATAGATAGATAGATAGATAGATAGATAGATAGATAGATAGATAGATACGCTCAAAGTCGCCAAAGGTCGCTAAGAAATGCTTGGCATTTAAAAGCTCCAATGTTATGCAGAAAAAGGATAGGAGCTCACTCATTTTGCTAACATCGCTGCTCCAGCGAGCGAAGTGACCTTCGTGAGATCCATGGATTTAAAGGAAACTTAGCAATGGAAACAGACGACGCACGAAGCTAGGAGCCATCTGTGGAACCCCCCTCAAGAGATAAGCCCGCGACTACAGGTGACCACGCCCTGTATGTCAAAGGACAAGACCGGTGGCGCACAGTCCAATTCCGGCACAATTCGAGCGGGACGCAGCCGTTTAAAGCGCGCATTTTGGCCCTTTGCGTGATACCGTGGGTCCTAGTGAGCCAGCCTCAGCCTATGCTGAAGCACTTTGGAGATCTGCGTGCCACAAATGGTAATGGCGTATATAAATAGCTCGCCGTTAGAATACTGTCAGATGTGTTTCTTCATGTCTGATTCGTTTAACGCGTCGCGCTGTGGAGCGTGGGGTGACGGCCTCAACCCCTGGTCGCGCGCTTCCGAAAATTTCTCTTCTGGACTATTTTCCTGTGGGGATGTGCCTCTGCCGGTCCCCCTTTCAGCTCATTAAGGCCGAGGACAAGCCTCTAAAATTCTTGCCGTCCAGAGGGCCGGCGCGAGGGCCTTGAGGTTTAACCTTATGGTCCCCGATTGGGCCTAGGCAGGTGACTTTGAGTTTACTCGGGCCTATTGTGCACCGAATAAACTTGTTTTACTCACTGTGCAGTATTTTTCTTTGTGGGTTTTATATATGTATACGTAGATATAGGTATGCGGAACGGCACGGCAACGCCGACGGCAAAAACCCGCCTCGGAGTGTCCATGTAATTGCTATCGCAACAGTAAATGAATTGCGATAGTTAAACCAGGAATTCTTTTGGCGCCCTGTTATTTTTGAGGGAAACTTTCAGACGCCTAAAAACACCGCAAGAAGAACGAAGCACAGGGAAAGAGCGTCAAGCGTTCTTCTTGCGGTGTTTTTAGGCGTCTGAAAGTTTCCCTCATTATTATGAACCAACTAGCCCAGCAACAAGTACTTCTAAGACCTGTTATTTATTCCGATAAGCTTATTGACAATAAAGTTGAAGGATTAGACATGACAATTGCGCATTTTCTGCTGCTCATTCAACTGGAAATGTTATCGAGTATAAGGTGTTTTAACTAAGCACACGGTGCAAGATGTACGCTCTTCAGGTGCGGGCACTCTCGAGAGGCGATCGGCCATATAATGTAACGACGTCAGCACCCGTTGGTCACGCGATGGCAGCGCATATATATCGACGGGACGACGCAAATTCAGGACAAAACATCGTCGCCGTAACAACCGACGCTTCACGGGATATCTGAACTTTTATTGCGATAGCAATTATATGGACACTCTCGGACGCTTTTTTGCCGTCGGCGATGCCATCATGCCCAGTATATGTATATGCATACATATAAATAGAAAAGGCACAAAGAAAAATAATTCAGAAAAATGTTTTCCGACGCGTGGGGTCCAACGGCGACCTCTCGCTACGGAGCGCGCGGCGTTTACCACTCGGCCACGGAGGCGCACGTCCTTCAGCGTCATAGAGTTAAAAATTGAAGGACACTTTGTACATTCCAAAGTGTGTTCGGCGAAAGCGTGTGGCCCATTCCACTGACGGAAAGACGGACGGACATCCGGACGGACGGACGGAAGGACATCCGGACGGACGAACGGACAGACGGACATCCGGACGGACGGACAGACGGACATCCGGACGGACGGAGATCCGGACGGACGGACATCCGGACGGACAGACGGACATCCTGACGGACGAACGGAAGGACATCCGGACGGACGGACATCCGGATAGACGGACATCCAGACGGACGGACGGACATCCGGACGGACAGACGGACATCCGGACGGACAGACGGACATCCGGACGGACGGACATCCGAACGGACGGACGGACACCGGACGCCGGACGGACGTGAGCATGAGACATTAAAGGCTTTCGCCTTAATATAACAGACTCTAGAGGAAATGCTGGGCCGATAAAGCTATAACCACGCGAGCAGCGACATGTTGGTATATTATCATTGTTAAAATTACAATAATTTAGAGAAGCGCTAAATGTAGAGGTTTAAAACACTCTATTTCTAGCAATATAAATCATAAACAAGCGTGTTCACGTATTATGAACGGACGAAAATTGTGTGATGTTGATATCAACTACTTTTAGGAAAGATGCAACGGTCATTTATGCAACTTACTGTGCGCAGAACGGAGCGTTTGCAGTTTTCTTTATTAGATGGCGCCACCATCCTCTTAGCCGGCTTGCTAGCGCGTCGTGTGAATCGTAGTGTCTCTTCGTCCGTGTTTTTTGTTGCCATGAGCCAACAACTCGACTTTATGTGACAGTCTGTAACTGCGATGAAACAGAGAGTCATGAAACAGATAAAAATGCCAGTGCTCATTGTAGCATGCAGTGGCGAGTGCGAGTGACAGGTCACCCAAAAGCTGAGTATCGTTCCATCATGGCGGCACCCGTGCGGTTATAGGTTTTAATGCATGGACCCTATGGGGAGCTTTTCCTCTAGAGTCAGTATATTAACTCTATGTTCAGCGTACTATCGGTACTATCGACGAGCTATTTATATACACCATTTACCGCTGGCGGAACGGTGGTCTAGGGGGAAGACGAGCGGGAATATCAGATTGTTTTCTGCATTACCAGCCAGATGGCGCGAAGGGCGCGCTCGGCGTAGAGTGCCTCTATGCGCGCGCCCCCGCTTAGAGTGTGGCCATTCTTTGAAAGGGTCGACGCCGCCTCGCCTCGCGCGTCCGCCATGTTTTAGCCCACGCCGCGCTCTATTTAAGCGTGCACGCGGCGCCTGCCGCCTTGTCGCCCGTCTGATTCGTCGCGAGTCCCGCAAGAAGACTGGATGCTGCGTGCCACAGTGCACGAACCATTCTAGGAATGAATGGAAGATGTTTTCTTTCCCAAGGGATCCTAAAAGAATACTTTTATGGACAATGATAATAAAGCGTGACAAGTGGCAGCCGACGAGTGCATCTCGTCTATGCAGCGTGAGTATTGCAAGCACGTCTGGTACTTTTGGGATGATTTTTAAAACGGCGTGTATATTACTAGCAACGCCATTACAAGTTATGTGTGTGGTTTTGACTGCGTGTTGGTGCCTCGAACGTTGAGAACCGTTCTCATAAATTTGGCGTTGTTTTCGGGGTGTGCTTGGAAATCGTACTTTCGCTGTCGCGGGCATCTCCTTCTTTTTTTTTATGCATGAACGTGTGATTATGAATATTGTCGCGTCTGTAATGAACTGCAACTATTCACTCCGAGTTGTGTTTTCTTGCGGAACAAGAATGACAAATAGAAAAAAAAATTTTTTTTGTTATCCGGTGGAATAATTTTCCAGAATTACCTCCCTGAAGGAACGCTTTTTGTGTACCATACACGGTCATTAATTTCAAGGCGGAATTGGCGGCGCTGAAAACAATGGCTGCAGATCCACGAAGTGAATGCTGATGACGGAGCGAAGCTAGGTCCTAAGGTCCATATTGTCTACGTTGAAGTCGCCGACTAGTATAAAAGGACGGACAGATATAGACAGACGCACGCACAGATGGACGGACGGACGGATCCACGGACGTACGGAGGGATGGACGCACGGAGAGATACACGGACGGATAGACGCACGCACGGACGGACAGATGGACGGACGGGGGAACGGACAGATGCACCGATGGACGCCCGGACGGATGGACGGATATATGCACGGACGGATGGACAGAGTACGGTCTATTTTTTAATCATATGCGCGCTATGAACGCTCTTCGTACGGTATATGTAACAGCTGTGTTTCGGTCCGACGGTGACAATGGACATCGTAAGAGCCTAAGGAGCTTCGCTCCTAAAAGCTGAAGCATCACAGACTAGAGTCGTTTCCGCTGCGATCGCTAAACGACATTGTGATGCTTACCGCATTTTCGCTGGTATTTTATCGAAATGGGAAATACAGCCGTATTTTAAATAGGCATCCAATAGGAGGACACGAGGACGAATATATCCGGCAATCGGTCACATTAAAACAGCAGCCTCGGAACCTGCGCGCGAATTCTATTTGCCTTTAAGATTTAGCTAAACAGCGAGTAATTTAAACCTTAGGGTTCTCACGTCAGCAAATTTATCACTGCTGATGCATGTTGGGAAATGCTGTGTGTATGTTGTGTAAAAATAAATAAATAAATAAATAAACGAACATATACACCCGCAAAAGTATCAAAGTGAATAGTCATGCCTCTAGCTCTCAGTGATCCAAAGCAGCTGCGCACCACTCAGCCGAGCGGCCGCGCCGGCGGTGAGGGTCATTACGTCCTGCAACATCTTTAGGCGCGAAACATTCGATTACTTGCTGTGATACGTGCCTACAAATCTATAACTAGCAACATCCGTGAATGATTATGCGTTTGCGAAGGCAAGTCCAGCCCAAAGTGTCTTTACTCGTGAGCAAAAGGCTGCGAATACGCGCGCTGGCACTGCGCGCATTGACGATTGGGATCAGTAATGGCGACCGCTGTAGCAGACGACGCGCTTGTCTCCACCCTGAACGGAGCGGAGGCGAACGAGCGCATCGAGGCACTTTAACTCGGCGTAGCTCGGCGCGCCGCCCGTTGCGATGCGCGCGCTGTCTAATTTGCCCATCGAAACGTAGTCGCCCGTGCGCGCGCGCTTATCTTGGGGCGGGGGGCAGTTTGTACGTCGTGTGCTTTCATCGGAAAGGTTGCGCTGAAGTTACATATACAGCGCACGAAGGTCACTTCGCTCGCTTCAGAGGCCCCTTTTTCCCAAAGGAGGGCGCGCTGTTCAAACAAAGTGAAGTAACAACTGTGATACCTGTGCCACACGGGTACTTTTTAAAGGCCCTCGAGTCGACGGCCGTCGAAACGCCGCAGCTCCATCGACTCGATAGAGTTGTCACGCTGCTACACGGCAGTTTTCAACGGCCGTTGAGTGGTTCAGGTGTTTCCCGCAAAAATTGTGTGGCGCTGCAAATCTTTATTTCCGTTTTCAAAGCTGCCGCGGTTTTTTTCCTTTTTTTTTTTGGCGGCGGCGCATTTGCCATTCCCCACGAAGCACACACAAAAACAGCAACTCCACCGAAAAAAAAATCACGTCCTAGAATTTAATGCCCCCCCCCCCCCCCCCCCCACACACACACACGCAAAAGAAAAAAGCACTGCACAACTGCGAATAATAAATAAAAAACTTCGAAGCAAAATGAACGCGCGCAGATGAATAAAAACGAAGCAAAAAGCAAATACCTACACAGGAAAAAAAAAGCTGGCGATAACGAGCATGGCGAGCCAGCACGTTGCTCTTGTCGAGAGTATGAGCAGTTCGTACATTCCAAATGGGAAAAATACTTTATTAGATAATTTATTATTCCCTCGCGTGCTACTTTTGAAACGTAATGGTGCAATTTTTCTTTTTCTAATCGTGGGTTCGGGTACGCTGTGAACGAGAGTGCACGTTTGCGGTGTTTCCGCTTCCGTCGCTCAATAGCCATTGAAGGTTTCAACGGACGGATTGGGTGCTCCGTTGACTCGATAGACTATTGACTCGACGGCCTTCGAAATCGCCCGTGTGGCAGCTCGTGCTTGACAGTTGAGCCAGTAGACCATCGGTTCAAAGGCCTTCCAAACGCCCGTGTGACACCGGTATGACACTTGTTAGTTGGCGCTCGTTCTGTGTATACCTGGCGTATGTTTCGTGCGTCCTTTGTGTTTGAGCAGTGCGTTAAGTGTCGAGCTGTGAACGTTGTTATTTCGCTGTCGTCCTGTGCGTGTTATTTTCGCGCGTCATTTATGCTTCAGTAGTTCGCTGCATGTTTTGTTCTGCGTGCCGTCTTTCGCAGGACATTCCAATTCGTTGCTATCGCATTCATTGCTTCGCCCTTGCGGCGAAATTCTGACTTTTTAGTCAGCAAACACGGCTATGGCACGGTAGTAACTAATGCTTGAAATGCAAGCCGCGTTAGCCGGCGAGCTTGCTATAGACGTGAGACTCTGCCCTGGCGGCGCTGCGAAAAACGCCGCCACCAGCGCTCTCATCGTCGCCCTGCTCCTGAGAGCGCCAGTGTGTGCGTACTTTCTTCCCTTCGTCCTTGTCTTTTGGCGCCCACATCCAAGAAGTTAACCGAGGTCGCTTTTTCGCTGTGTAACATGGGCGATCCGTGGTTGGCGCTAACCTTGGTTCAACGCGGTTAACCGTGGTTGGTCGTAATTAACCGCGGTTAACTTGCCTGTGTAACAACGGTATTACGGTTCAGCGTATTGAAAACTGGTCAATCCACAGATTGCAAAATATTCTCCAGGGGCTGCGTTGTCGCCGTGGTGCCGTGATAAAATGCGCAACTGCTTTGACATGCAGATGCTCAGACTGCGCAATGCGGGCTACTCGGACAGATAACTGCCTTCCTTAGCCGAAGGTATTTTACGAGGCTGACAACGGCAAAAAGAAAAAAAGCGGAATGACCGTGAAGAGAACAGTTCAATGTCAGGAACCACGCTTACTTCGTTATTGCACAAGATATCACACTGCATAAAAAAAAATCTGTAGCACTAAACGCAGGCATCAGATTTGTCTTTGCAGCGACGAAGAACTTCTCTCGCATATGCAAGAAGGTGAACAGACAAGACACGGGGCCTCGGGCGTATGGTAAGAAACACCCCAAAAAAATTGGGGGGACCCTTAAGCTCCGCCTTTAAAAGTTGAACGCAATACCGATATCCTGTCTCTAGTGCGTACGATTACTACCATGTAATAGATAAAGTTGAAAGTGGCTTGTATCAGTGAAGCTTTCGCATATGGATGCATTCTGTGTAATGGGTAGCATGCTTTAAACCACGAGCAATTATGCGCGTTAAATGATTTCGAACTTGCTATGCACCCACTACGTGGTCTTAAGGGAATGTGCGCAGTAACGCCTGTGCCTTTTGTAATGGGTGGCCGGCTTTAAACCACGAAGTCGTTATGATAATCACATGTTCTGGCGTCCGATGGCAATGTACGCTTGTACCACGCAATATTATTGCGATATTACATGTTGTATTGTCAAGGCTCTATACAGGACGTGTGCATTTCCAAGCAGAGGAAGTTATTTTCACTGTATTTCCAAGCAGACGTGTGGCTGTGTGGTAGATCACCTGCTTGCCACGCAAATGGACTGGGGTTCGATCCTCACTCGGACCCGAAAATCTATTATTTATTTTATTTGCATCTTTCTCGATTTTTCGGTCACGGACAAGATTTTTCGCTCACAACCGCCGACACCGACGCCGGGATTTCTGCGAAACGAGCTCTTTAACGCTACCGCGTTAAAAAGTTTGTTGAATGCTGGTACAACGCGGTGCATGAAATCCACCTCTCATGCGGTCGTTGCTACATCGGCCAAACTGGCCGCTGTGTAAATGACCGCCTTAGAGATCACTGTAATCTCATGAAGGCTTCTGTTGGCAGCCACCTAGGCGCGCACAGCTCTATATGTGGTGGTCATGCTATATTTGATCGTTGCGAAATACTAAGGCGCCATGGTGTCCAACGAGCACGCGAAATATATGATGCCTACTGCGTCGACAAAAAAGGTGTGCACTGCAGTGTGCCTTCCATTGCGCTCCTCACAAAGGAGCTTGCGTTTATTTCGCGTGTATTATGGCCTTTTATCTTCCGGTTGATTACTTAGAATTTTAACACATGCCCTGTCACTGCTGTACTCTCCCTCATATCCCTTGATGAAGCATGTGCATATATATACTCCCTTGTACGGAATAAAACTTTGGTTGTGAGTCAGCACTTTGTCCGTCCCCGCCCTGTTGTCCTGTGGCTCGCGCTGTTCCTTGTTCCTTTCAAAACATGGATCAGAATCACGTTTTCAGAATTTTGCACTTCCTAATGCTAATATGTTTCGAAGAATTTTGTTCGAGGTACAACTGCAAAGCCACGTTAGGTTGCCGAAAGCTTTCGGGAAGGGGGGGGAGGCTTAGGATCAGTACATCGATAGAGACGGAAAAATAAAGACGGATTTCGCCTTCGTGTCGACCTGGGAGAATGCATAAAGTAGCCTGTAAGTTTTTAGTTCAGTGCAAAGCAAGGGAAATTACCAGTTTTGTTGCCTTAAGTGCACCGCTCATTCCTCTGGAAAGGTGCGACTATCAATAAGCATTAAAGATCAATAGCTGACGCTTTTCTCCAGTCACAAGTTACACAGCCTTGAGTTACTAGTAAGGAAAATCACTACGGTTGTCAATTTGATTGCTTTTGTTCAAGTGATGCTATCAACTAATATTTTGGCACGATAGCCTTGCGATAGATGGCTTTTTCTGGCAGTCTTATTTGAAGTGCGGAGGCCTATATCAAATCCATGAGAGCTGAAGAAAAGGTTACGGCATAAAAAGATGTGTTTGATGTTATAAACGAGGAGGCTACAGTGGTCATCTTTCGCTTCTGGGCACTTAATGAAAAAAGTCACAGTTTCATCGCAAGGGTGAAGCAATGAATGCGATAGCAACAAATTGTAATGTTATACGACGTGAGGCTGGCAGCTAACTCTTTTGGATGTGATCTCGCGCAACTCTACAAAACGCTGGTGTAAGGAAAATACGGCTGCTCCAGGGACACGTTTCGCACAGTCTCTTCGCGGTGACAGCGCAGCACGTAGAAGGATATACGAGCCGCCCGCTGACGGTTGCCGAGATATTCAGATAACGCGCGCGCCAGCTACGACCGCGCTCGTAAAATCAAGGGCCGCAGTTGCTGGTTGAGGGACCCCACCCCCCCCTCGCGTCTTTTCATGCTCGTGAATGAAAGACAGGCGGGGTGTTTCCTCTCTGCCTGAGCCTTCGACGGCCGGTCTAACAGTCGTGGGGACCTTATCTCATGCGCGTCGAATAGTCGGATGATGGGCCGGCTCGTTTGATCTACGCTTCAGCCGCGTTCGCCGTCACCACTCGCGCGCTATTACCCGCGGGTAGAACGTACGATGCGCTGGGGGGATCTTATCAATTGGGACTTTATACGGGACATGGCGGCGACGACAAAAACCCGTCGAGACTGCTCATAATATTTCTATCGCAATAAAACTTACTCAGGTGATCACTTGTCGCACAAAGTATTGCTGAATTTGAGAGCAGTTTTCTGATTGTTTCTGAAGACACATTTCACCCTTGAGTAAGAAGAAACGCCTTCCCGTTCCAATAGCTGCGGAAATCATGGCAATAGCTATGAGGGCCAAAGCAGTTCTACGGTGGAGTCCTTCGTCGGCACTTATACTCGACATCGAGTGCGCGCTTGCCTTGAAAGGTGTGCTAGTTGAAGAAATGGCGTACCTCTGTGGTTTTGTTGATCTTGGCTTCAATGTTCCTCAACAAATTGTCTTGCCTCCTTGAACTACCCGCGACCAGGGAGAAATTCCTGCTGTCCTCTCGTCGTCCGCCGATCGTCAAATAAAAGTCCATGTCGACATTATTGCGCATGAGCTGCTTCGCTCGCTTGGCATCTCTAAAGCTGGTCAGATAAGGACATGCCGCTCGCCGGTCTCCACACGATGTCATTGTGCTGCTCATCTACGGCAAATCCGGACAGCACCAGTGACGAGCAAAAAGGGACCGGAAGCAGCGAGGGGAGATACGGCGCCTCGGATCTCCAGTACCTGCGTAGATGGCACCGCAATGACTGCCAACAGGAATGCAAATTTCTGATTGCCTATGTATGGGCGTACTTCTCTCTTGTAACTCCGAATTTTCTGTCGCGTTTCCTCTTTCGTCTGTTGGAATTTCGCTGTTCTCTTTAGACACCAACTCGCCCGTAGTAAACCCGGCTATAATATACTTGCAATTTACGCTTCACCTCTTGTCACGAATAACGCAAATATGTTACGCGTGAGAATAAACTTCAATTGAAACTCGGCGCTTGTGCTCCTGTGTTATTCGGTGTTTTCGTCCAACTTCATGCGGAGCCTTTGTATAATAAACTAAGCGAAAATAAGGTAGCTGTTCCAGGACATTTCTTGAATATTGTCGGTCGCGGTCGCTGATAACCACACACTGTGGATTGTGTCGGAGGACCACGTGTTGCAGCGATAACACTGAGAAATCCATGAAAATAGCTGAAGGTATGGGATACGCCCCACATTAGCGCTTAAAGGGAACCGGCCAAAGACATCTCAGTAGACTGTCGCAGTATCGACAGTCTGCAAATTGAAATGAGAGTATGCGCCTTCATGCATGGCACACAATCGCTGCGCGAAAGTTCTCCACCACCACTATAAGGACGAATGTGACAATGCTGGAATTATTTTAAGTGCGGAACACTTTAGGGGCCCGGGCTGTCGTACGCTGTCCTCGTCGCTTGGCGTAACGCCGGCAAAGCCACGTATAACATAGCCATCTATAGCATAGCGATGTATAGCAAGGAGGTGGGAAAGGGAAATGAAGCTGAAGAGAAGCGATGTGTGGGTGAGGAGAAGAAAAAAGAGGGAGGGAGGGGGGTTGAGAAAGGAAATATGCTGTCATATTATGTCGCCACTTGGCGTCCCGCACGCGAAACATAGCATGTACAGCAAGGGCGAAGGAAAGGAATGTGGGCGTGAGGAGTATTATGAGGGTGAGGATGATCAAAAAGGACTAAGGGTGATGGTAAAGCATAGCATAGTCATGTATGGCGTTAGGCAGGCAGAACTATGTATGACATAGCAACATAGTCCGTGCCCGAAAAATAGAGAAAGATGCAAACAAAATAATAAAAATTTTCGGTTGGAAGTGAGAATCTTTGCCTGGCCTTCGGCGTGGCAAGCAGGTGGTGTTCTCCACAGAGCCACGTCATTGCTTCCAAGTGCTTCGGAAAAAAAAAAAACACTGTATGAATGTCATTAGTGAGAACTCTCCTTGACGCATGTAAAATTGCTTGACAGAATCCTACAATCGCGCCAGGCGTCATAAAATGTGAATAGCGCAACGATTGGGAGTTATATAGGTCCCCCCCATCGCAAAGGGCTCAGACATATTTGATGATTATCACACGCAAAAGCATCGCCAAAGCAAGCAGCTGCGTAGGTTCGCGTGTTGCCTTGCGGCCGCGTAGTGGTACCTTCTCTCATTTGCGAAAGGACGAATTATGGCGTAGGGGGGAACTGCGCTACTGCACTTGTAGTAGCCATTCTAAGATAGTTTGAAACGGTCCAATGTTACGCGCACATGCGTTCGTTTCCTTGCGGCTCAGTTGAGGCAACCACCGAGACCCGAACCGAGACCAGCAATTCAAGGCGATGCGCACGGGTACCGAACGATTACGCTATCGCGTTATACTATTGAAGGCGAAGCTGAAGCGTCCTCCAAGTTTTTTGCGATCTCCTACATTGTGAATGGGTGAATTTACTCATTTAAAGCCATTCGGGACAACGAAAAAAAGAAATATTATTGCTCAGGAAACAGCGCGCACATGCGTGGTGTTTCCGAACAAATGGAAAAGACCGTCTGTTTTCCGCAGTGAACAGTTACCAGTTTACGAGTTTTGTTACGCATCATGCCGAAGCACAACCGGGTACGGTCAAGGTTTGCATCACGAGTAAACGCTGTGAAATTATCTAGGGGAAAAACTTCCAATAATCCCAAAACTTTCAAATTCTTCTGTAGATTACTCACATTAGAAAGAACAAAGCCTCATACTCACTGCGTGTCCAAATGGCACAAGAGGTGGCGATTCGCGATGCGCTTTTTGTTCATGCGGAACGCAGGCGTCGTTGGCAGTGGCGGTGGCAGGGTGCGCGTGTCAGTTTCCACCTGAAGCCTGCAAAACTCATCTTGGCTCACTCCGGTGGGCAGCTGGAAGTATTCTATTGGTTCTACCGACACTGGCCACGACTCGTGCTGGAAATAATTTTAAGACGGTTTCGTCAAGGAAGAGGTTTCCATTATTACAAGCGATGCAGATGATCAGTCGTACAGTATTTTAGTAATTCCTTGTGAGTATCGATTGTTACATGGCTCAGGCCTCAAGAGATGAGAAAGCTCGCCTCCGCCGTCTATAATGACGTGACAACTGGCAAAGCAGCTGCAAAGCTGCCTCCGAGCACAGCGCGTCGGGGAGCCTCCCGCGCGAACGACGCGCTGTGCTCGGGGGCAGCTTTGCAGCTGCTGTTCCAGTTGTCACGTGATCATGGAGGGCGGTGGTGAGCGTTGGACTTGGGCGGAGCCTACGCGCCGCGACGTCGCTACAAGCGCCTCAGTATGTGGACGGCGCCTACCTACCGCTGTTTACAAGCATGGAATATTTCTATAAACAGTTGTAGCCTTACAGAAGACAAGTTCCCATGTCGAAGTGTCGGCTCCAGTGGTACCCCGTGTTCGCTAATATTTCAACCATTGAAATTTTCGTTTATCCCTGAAATTCTGACTTTTATCGATCAGGATTGTGTCAGAAGGGATTCTTGCCTTGAGTAGCGAGAATAGAAGCACGCGCTGTGGACATAATACTTTGCAAAGCTAGTTGGCTTGAATATTTCCCTCTGCCTCACGTAGCCACTGCTTGTGAATAATTTATTGCACTAAAAGTGACCGTCGAGTCCATGCTGCGCACAATGCGCAAAAACTTCAACGAGCTTGTAATGTTTCCCGAAATCGCGACCTCACACTGTAGGCAGCTTAATACAGAAGCAGGCTTCGATATAAGGTCTATACAATGAGATCTTCAGTGTGAAGTGGGCGTGTGCATTACCAGGCGCCATCAGGAATACAACCACCAGCTCGGAGCAGCCGTTGCAGCCAAATACAAGGCAATGTCTCGTTCAGACTTAGCACACGTCATTGCTCAATGACTCAATTAATTAGTTTGGCTGTATTGGTATTTATTCGCATTTATCTTTTTACCCGCCGTTGTCTGTAATACCTAGGTGTTGAGGATAACATAAATAAATAACCGCGACTTGGCTCGGTTGATGTGAGTCTAGCAATGAGGTCTAAATATGACGTCCTGCATAGCTCCCAGCTGATAGCGCGAAACATGAGCTCTGGCAGTTCATTTTTCCTACTCGGAGCCTAATCCACCAGAGTTTCAGCACACAAGGCAAGTACCGCTGTTGCGCGAATGGTTATGGCCTTGTGGTTAACGCTACAGCGTAAAGACAGTACTCCCCACGAAAGGACACAGAAAAGCGCTGTGTGTAGCAGAACTTGTGTGCTACAGCCCTGTGTCTCACAGCGTTGTTTTTGCCGTGTCTTTTCTTCGTGGGGCGTCGCGTGTTTGCGCTGCAACGTTGACCTATGGATTATGTACCATCTAGGCCTAAATGAAGCTTTCTTGAGGTTGTGAGTCTAGAGTCTAGATTTTTAGGCAATAAAAAAAGCGCGCATTAAAAGGCGTGCACAAGCATAGGCTTAGATTACCCAACTATATACTCGGAAGTGCACACCTTGCCGTTTCTCTCCCCAATTGACGACGCTTTGAAGGAGTGCGTATCGCGCACCAGTGTTGTGTGCTTCTTCATGCGATCTTTGCGCGAGATTCACAATATGCCCTGTACAGGTAAATGTTAACTTCAGCTACCACAACGGTCAAGTCATGATTATAGGCATTAATCGTCGGGATGGAGATCTACCAGGCGTCAACATGCGTGCATCGACGTGAAACGGCGCTATGGCTGCCAAACACCAATACACATTTGACAAGCTATCATGTATCAGTACACAATAAACAAGCAACTACTTCTGTGTAGACGCGTTTCACTTCCGTGTTAGGCCGATTCGTATGACTGAGGGATCATCCAAGTTTTTTGTTATACATTTCCTAAGCTACGAATGGCTGAAACTAGACTGACGCTTACCGCTGTTGGCGAGGGTGGATTGGTGCGACACCAGCCAGCTATACAGCGCGGACCCATGTGCTCGATGATATATGGCAGCAGCCAAATGGTGAGTGGTACCAGGAGCGTGACACACGCGATTGAGGCGAGGGAGCACACATACGGCCAAACAGTCCGTCCCTCACGCTCTACAGTGGTCGGTGGGACTACCTGCGTGCAAACGCCCACTTACCAGCATAATTTATCATGTCTTGTGATCGCTAAAGCTCGAAAATCATATTGTTAAGGCTCGCAAATCATATGTTGTTAATGGAACCCGCAAGACGCGCCTACTGAATCCGCGATTTGCTCATTGTCACCTTTACTATATCGCGAAGTGCTTTGAAGACAGACGTGATGTAGATTCACGGCGTTGCCGAGTAGAAAAAAAAAAAAAACTTTTGGTACAGCCATCAATACTTGAAATTTTCGACAAATCAAGAAGTCTGCCGCCGTTGCAGCGTTCTGAGTATTTCGTTTTAGAGTTTTAGAGCGAAGTTCTTAAGCCCCCGCTCCCTGCGTCGAGTGTCGTCCCTTGCTGTCCCTCGCCGTATCCACCTGTATCGGGCGACTCGGACGAAACGGCGCTCTCCTTTTGCCGAGGCCAGGTGGATTCAATATAAATCAGCAATTAAGAACCGGCAGGCTGCAGCTGTCAATCGACCGTGCAATTCAGCCAGCCTCGCACTAAAGAGTCAGGACCGTCTGCCTTGCTATAAATCATACGTCGCCGAAACACAAGTTTAATATGAATAGAAAAACAACAAAAAGATCTTAAAAGATGAGCAAGAGAAAAATCACATTAATGCGCAGTATGCAAATCCAGTCTGCACTGCTGACGTAGAAAGTAAAAATAAAATATAAAAATAATGACAAGAGCCGACAAGAAGAAAACACAGCGAAACAAAGATGAGAACAAATATTTCAAAATAGCAGAAGCCGCATATGAAAGTTAACCTGTAAATGTGCGTGCATGCAAAGTCACAAAGTCGCTCTTGCATTCCCTTAAGACAACTTCCAGGGCGACAGTCATCTCACACTTTTAAAATGCCGTGCAACAGTCTTTTTGAGCATGGCCAGAAAACGTTGCCGATTGGTAGTCGAGGCTCCCGAGAACACGCGAGCTAAATATTATAGCGCAGCACGCGGCCTGGAATTTACAATAAGTTCTCGAAGTCAGCTAAGAATCGGTTTCTCTTCTCTCGACAAAATCACGCTACATGCTCAAAAATTGCCGTCACAGCTCAAGAATCAGCCATTGGCCGATTTGAGCATGGCGCGCTCGGTCTTTACTGGGGCCGCTGCGGGAGGCAGCGACTTGCCCACGCGTGCCCGTGTGGTCACACAGCAAAGCCGCGCATTCGAAGACAAAAAAAATTCCCCATCCCCCGCTAAAGGGAACCATGTGTGGATGCGAAGCAGCGGGGAGATAATTAGCTTGAGCGGCAGGAACGTTTCACGGCAGTGGTCCGGGCTCTCATCACGGCGCTACACAGAAGAGAAAATGAGGCGCGCGCGCTCCGTCATTTTCATACCGCGCAACTACCGTAGCGCCCCCCAGCGGAGTATGCAGCTGTCACACCGCCTGTCGTGCCCGCCGCTGCGTAGAGGATTCCTAGAGGAAATGACGGGGGGGGGGATCGTAGGAAAGGAGAGAGAGGGGGGAGGGGACGTGCATGCGCTGTGGGGGGTGTGGGACGCGGGAGCAGCTCCGTAGAGTAGAGGATGCCTAAAGGAGAGAGGGGGGAGAGGACGCGCATGCGCTGTGGGGATGTGCGACGCCGGAGCCGCTCCGTAGAGTAGAGGATTCCTAGAGGAGAAAAAGGGGGGAGAGGACGCGGATGCGCTGTGGGGATGTGGGACGCGGGCGCCGCTCCGTAGAGTAGATGATTCCTAGAGTAGAGGAAGGGGGGTGAGCGTAGGAGAGAGAGGGGGGAGGGGACGCGCATGCGCTGTGGTGGTGTGGGAAGCGGGAAGGAGGGACGGACTAAGCCCCCCTCCAAACACATGCAAGCAAGATTAATGAATGGGGTCAACCTGGGCGAGAGACACCACCTGCCTAGCCATTGCCAAGCAGCATCTCTGTGCTCTCGGCCATGACTCAAGGAATGGGGTCAACCTGGGCGACAGACACCACCTGCCTAGCCATTGCTAAGCAGCCTCTCTGTGCCCTCTCGGCCATGACTCTGATGACTGTGGTAGGGTTGACGGCCTTCATATTACTACAGTGTTCTGGTTCGCATAATGAGTGCTTCCCTACTTCATGAAAGTGGCCGGATGCGCGACGCGGGACGGGGGACGCGGGACGCCGGACGGACATTGCCCCGAGCATAAGATGCTTTGCATCTAAAAAATAAAAGAGAAAAAAGTGCTTAAGGTCCCGAGGCGCGTATGACGTATCTTTTTCCCCCGTGTTATCCCTCCCTGCTTAGCTTCCAGTGCTTTCGTCGGGACGAGAGAAGAGAGAATACAATTGCAGCGTGCGGCAAATCTTTTTTAACTCCGCTCGTACTAGACGGATTCTTAAAAATTTTGCGGTGGTCAATTCGTGTGCCAATAAACTCCTTTAGTGAATCCATTCCATGGCTACTTGGAAAAGTGTTGCAGGGCCCCTTTTAGGCGAAAGCCTTAGATGCCTCAGCAGACACGAAAAATTGACCGTCGGCGTCCCGCGTCCGCGGCGTGAACACAAGTGACGGAGAAATCATCAACGCGAAACGACGTCACAGAAAAATCAAACATCGTGACCACTACGTGACATCACAATGACGTCGTGATAGATAATAATAATAATAATAATAATAATAATAATAATAATAATAATAATAATAATAATAATAATAATAATAATATCTGGGGTTTAACGTTCCAAAACCACGATATGATTATGAGACACGCCGTAGTGGAGGGCTCCGTAAATTTCGACCATCTGGTGTTCTTTAACGTGCACTGACATCGCACAGTGCACGGGCCTCTACCATTTCGCCTCCATCGAAATGCGACCGCCGCGGCAGGGATTGAACCCGCGACCTTCGGGTCAAAAGCCGAGCACCCTAACCGCTATACCACCGCGGCGGACGACGCCGTCATGCCGTCCATTATGTGACGTCACATGATGACGCCATCGTACGACACCGTTCCTTGGCTAAACTGGGGCCGATAACGGAGGCAGTGCGAAACGAGGTCAGGTGCAGAAAGCTTTCGGAGCGTAGCGTGGGGAGGAAGAGTACATCTACTGGGAACAAGAAGAAGTAGGCGTTCGCCTTCGAGTCGTCTTAGGCGATTGCATACAAGGCCCTGAGCTTTTTTTATTTTACTTCTGCCTAATCCGAGTCGCCACCTATCGCAAAGCACTGTTCTCTGCCGAGACTGCCGCACATTCTTTAGTTTTATGCATATTAATGCGATAGGTGGTGAGACACTGGAAGTTGTAAAGCAATACGTCTACTTGGGACAGGTAGTAACCGCGGAGCCGACCCATGAGAGTGAAATAACTAGAAGAGTAAGGATGGGGTGGAGCACATTCGGCAAGCATTCTGAAATCATGAATGGTAGTTCACTCAAGAGGAACGTATATAACAGCTGCATCCTACCAGTACTTACCTACGGAGCAGAAACCTGGAGACTTACAAAGAGGGTTCAACTTAAACTGAGGATGACGCAGCGAGCGATGGAAAGGAAAATGATAGGTGTAACCTTAAGTGAGAAGAAGACAGCAGAGTGGGTCAGGGAACAAACGGGGGCTAAGGATATTATAGCTGAAATCAAGAACAAGAAATGGACATGGGCCGGGCACGTAGCGCCTCGGCAGGATAACCGCTGGCCATTAGGGGTAACTGACTGGATACCAAGAGAAGGCAAACGCGTGAGGGGGGGAGACAGAAAATTAGGTGGGCATATGAGATTAGGAAGTTTGCAGGTATAACGTGGCAACAGAAAGCACAGGACCGGGTTGATAGGCGTAACATGGGAGAGACCTCTGCCCTGCAGTGGGGTTAGTCAGGCTGATGATGATGATGATTCTGAGCCGATTGGATTGTTCCTCCTCCTGCCGCACACGCTTAAGCTTTCTGCATCTCCTTAGTGTGGTACCTCCCGGATCGGCCTGGGTCTTGAACAAACGACGATGTCGTGACATCATCCACTTGAGTTCCACTTTTCTGCTGACTTATGGTGCAACCTACTTATCTTTAGTATTATTATGAGCCTTACCTGGATTAACGTTTGTAATCACGCCTACTCACACATGTTCCAAAGCGGTGTCGTTCATAAACCATTTCAATATTTATTGATCAGAGGCGCGAATTACGCAGCAGGGTGCCTTGACCTCCCCCGCCAACTCTTTCAGAGAAGGTCTTAATAAATATATCTTATGTTATCATCTCTTTCAAGAAAAATGACCTTACTGGTTTTCGAGCACTCGTAACTTATATTCCAAGGTACTATATCAAACGGCGCCAAGAAGAGCAACCGATTACGTGAGGTACTGGTGCTGAAGAGCATTGACAGCATGCTCGAAAAAACTAATACTAGGCTAACGGACTCACGAGTCGACTCGCTCAGACTCAGATCGATCCGTGAGTATGAGTCTGGGTGAGTCCTGGTGAGTAATGTTTTGGAGAGGTTGAGTCCGAGTGAGTCCGGTTGAAGAAAATTTTCGTGAGTGTGAGTCCGAGTGAGTCCGGCTCAGGAAAATTTTGGTGAGTCTGACTCCGAGTGAGCTCTAAGCGCAATATATATTTCATGAGTGAGTCTGAGTGAGATCCACAAGTTTTGCCTGACCTATGGTTGGCAACGCGCTGAAAATGCCAGTATATACTGCTTTCCTGCAACCGAACCTGAGGTTATGCCCCCTTGAAATATTGTGGTGATGAAGACCCCTGTAAAGTCAATATATTTCAGTTCAGCATTCTATTAGTACAATAAAAACTGGTTAATTCGAACTCGAAGGGGACTACAAAATTGTCAGAATTAAGCGGAGTTCGAATCGCGGGCAGGCGCTAGAATGAACAGACATTGCGCCACACCGTGCGGGGGAAACCCAGAGAAGCCACCTCTGGACTCGTTCCCGCAAATTACGCATACTACACGTTTGTGGCAGGTAATTTCGTAAATTACGTTCATGCTCTAACAGCGAACAGATTTTATTGATCAGTCAGTGATACGCCAGAAACAAGCGGCAACTTGCCGGCACGTGAGCAGTCAGCCTTAATGCCAAAATATACGAAGCTATTTATGCTCCAAAACACGTTAATTTACATGACAGAGTTAATGCAATCAAAATTTGAAGTCTTTCTTTCTTAGTTTATTTAGAACAATATTGAAATTGCCCAAGGGGACACGGCTGAAGGCAAACATTGCCTGACTGGGCCGTTGTCCACCCATACAGCAGTAGCGGCAGACAGACGACATTTAGAACCATAAAAACAGATATCGAAATCGATCTCTACACTTGTTTTACACAGGTGAAAGGAATCAGTAATATGGGTGATCATACTGGGCCGATTTTTCATAATTCTGGGCGGATTTCTGCAAGGAGGGACGAAAGCCAGGGGACTCCCAGTTCGAATTAACCGTTGTAGATACAGACCCGTTCGAATTATCGGGGTTTCTCCCTATAGAAATACATAGGGCTGAGCCGTGACCAAGGGCGTCAGTTCGAATTAACTGTAAGTTCGAATTAACCGAGTTAGAATTAACGAGATTTTACTGCAGCGAGTGTATAAATGCACCGGAAAGCTCAACCGTCGATACCTCAGGAGTGTAGTCGGACGATGAAAAAAAAAAAAGGCCACAGTTTCACCCTAAAGGCTACCAGGGCAACAAATTGGAATGTTGTACGAAATAAAGGACAGCAGCTAGCTGATTTTTTTGACTGAAAGAAAAAAAATGCTGGTGCTAGGGACATCAGCAGGTATGTGATACCTAGCACATTGTCTTGAAAAACGATATCAGCAGGTATCTCATTCCTACTGATATCCCTTTCAAGATAGTGCGCACGAAACCATGCCCCGCCGGTGGACATTTCCTGCCGGAGCCACGCAGCATTCATCCGGGGCCATTACAGGCCTTTCGCGCGATGAAAGACGGTCAGCACGTTTCCTGTCCGCTTGGACCCGCGATCGTCAGCTGCGAGCTGTTTTTATCACACATCGAATATGCGACACGCGTAGCAACCTTGTCGGGAACTTCAGCTTTATACAAAACCTCACGACGACGGCGACGTCAAAAGTGCGCCTCAACTCTCTATATAATTGAGGAAAAATTACGGGAGAACCTACGCGCAAGAGGAATAGATTTTATGCAAATCGGTCAGTAAGGAGCTGGCTATGGCGCCCTCTGTCACGTTAACGTAGGCCCGTTACCAGCCAGAATGACGTCCTCGCGCAAATGTAGTAGTTGCATGCATGATCAGCATTACTCGTGCTTAGGAAGCACTTCGACTACAATAGGCAGGCGCCTAAAGGGTAGGCTAATGATCTGATGTAACAAGAGGCACTCTTTTTTTATCGCATGTAATAATTTCACGAAGCACAGATGCAAGTCTGAGTGCTCTGAGAAGCATAGCACAAGCTGTGTTTGTTGGCTCTTTTCCTGTGAGGTCGAGAAACACGGGATAATAAGTGGCAGTTCATATTAGTGCATGTGTGATATTGATTGCACTGGTTAAAAGGAAATAGTCACGATGAAGGGACTATAGCCATCAGCAGCCAGCACTTGCCAACACAAGACAATTTTCGCCAACCGTTAAGCAGCATTACCTCATGATGGCAATATTGGTCAAACTGACGGACATCGAGTGACAGTTAGCCGAGGTGAGCACTGCTAGCCATACCTCGGCACACTCACTCATGAGTGCACTCAACTCACACTCACTCACACTCATTTGAACGTGGTGAGTTGAGTATGAGTGAGTACTCATGCGTGTGAGTGGTCGTGAGTGTGAACGTGAGTGAGTACTCATGAGTGTGAGTGGACGTGAGTGTGAACGTGAGTGAGTGCGAAGGCTGAAAAAATTGTGGTGAGTGAGTTTGAGTGAGTACTCCCTTAAAGTGCCGACCTATGGAGCTCGGCACACTCACTCATGAGTGCACTCAACTCACACTCACTCACACTCATTTGAACGTGGTGAGTTGAGTATGAGTGAGTACTCATGCGTGTGTGTGGTCGTGAGTGTGAACGTGAGTGAGTACTCATGAGTGTGAGTGGACGTGAGTGTGAACGTGAGTTAGTGCGAAGGCTGAAAAAATTGTGGTGAGTGAGTTTGAGTGAGTACTCCCTTAAAGTGCCGACCTATGCTGCTAGCTAACAGTCAGCCGGTACAAGGAAGCAATAGCCAGCTGTAGCTAAAGCTAGCCGCTGAAATACCGCTAAATAATCAACATTGCCTGATGGTAGTCCACAGGTACGTGAACAGCGCGGCAGTGGCGCGAGGACTAGGAATTGACGAGGTACTGGCTCTGATTTCCAACTTCCGCCAGTCCTAGTCGGTTCGTTGTCCTTGTGCTCCACCCGCGCTGATCACGTGGCTATGACATGCCAAGTAGCCCGGTCACACACCTTCGTAGTCCGCACTAGCCCACTTAGAGAGGCCTAGAGATGGCTAGCATCCAACATTATCCAATGCTATTCAACAACAAGGAAGCCTCAGAAAGTACCATATAAGCATCGTGAATTCACTCTTAGACAACATCACAAACACCAGTTACACACCACTGGCCCAAAAATAGACCACACTAGACAACAATTAGCCATCGATCAGCAGCAGAAAGAAGCATAAGCTAAAGGTCAGCACCCCTATATAGGAAGGCGAAATTAGCACGAACTTGTCTACAGTTAGCCAACCGTGGGCACACGTTTCTAGCCAAAAGATGGTCAAGCTCACATGGCTCTATTTGTGTGCACACGGTAAATGTCATGGCAGGACTCCTATGTAAGTTTCACATGACAAACATGATGAAATACATCCGTCAATGAAGCAAATTTAATTGCGTTATAAAATTACGCCACTCGTGTCATGTCACACATGACAACCATGCGATGCCGTTCATGTTATGACGTGTCGTGAAATATCGGAAGTTTCGTTGGATACCATTTTAATGAAATGACAAAAATTTCTTCACGAGGCATCATATTATCTGCAGAATCAACACCATCATATAATAATACAGACGACATGAATTTCACGTCATTCATGTCATGGCCCTGCTATTCACGATTGTCATGCTCACATGTAATATGATGCACAGTTGGGTTTATGGCAAGGTAATCAAACGATCATCGCGGTATCATGATGACATCCCGTAATTTATACTACTACGCATATTATAACGCATTGTCAGACGGCAAGTACAAGAGTTGTTGATGATGACATGGAGGGTGCGTTTTAGACAGTACAGATACACGGCATCGCAAGACAATAGCCCACGTGAGCCTTAAATTTAGAGCGCACCTCGAAGCTATCGAAGCTTCCCGCTACATCATGGTCCAGCGCTGAAAGCACGGACAGTGGGAGCTGCTGGTAGGAGGGCTCTGGCTGGGCGGGTCTCAATGGTGCCCTGCGCTGCTCCAATACTTCTACCGGGCTTCGGACCTGCAAGCGTAGAGGTCACGTGTTCGTTTTTTATATAACCGATTCCATGCAACGTTCGTAATCACTACGACTTTCAGAAATACGCTGAAGACATTTCTTAACAAGAAGGCATTGAACGCACGCATTCTGATATCGAAGGAAAGATGACACGATAATTAATAAGTGAATAGAATGTTTGTCCTTGTCTTGTCAGTTGAGCTTTACCATATATTCACAATATACACCAGCGTAAAGTTAGGGCGCTGCTGTTAATTACGTTTGATCTAAAAGAAGTGAAGTGACTAGTTGACGATACATTTGATATAGGACAATCTTTCCGGCTACATTAAAAGACACCTGAACCACTAGGTTTCTTCTTTTGGAAGAGAAATATTGCCTAAAAGGGGTTCTGCCTGTTGAAGTACAGGCAAAACGCATGAAGGCTTTTATTTTATTTATTTATTTATAAATACTGCGGTCTAATTGTTTAGACCATAGCAGAGTGGTACAAAGACATGAAAAAAGAAAACGTACATTTGGGCAAGAAGAACAACAAAACAATGCAAAGCAGTCGAACAGGTTACAGAACACTTCAAGTCAAATGCTCTTCAAACGATACCAAAGATTTTTGGGTTACAACCTCGTTAGACAGGTTATTCCAATCGTTTATTGTACGAGGAAAGAAAGAATATTTAAAAGAATTGACTCTTTGCATTAAAGGCTGAATTGTTTGTGAATGTCGGATTCTAGTTGCATAACCTGTAGATGGAATCAAGATATGTGATGTGTTAGTTTTGTAATGACCATTTACCAACTGATAAAGGAGCTTCAGTCTACAGACACGGTTTCTTTCAGTAACTGGTGGCAAATTACCTTTTTTTATCAATTCCCTAATAGAGCTGCGACCAAATGAGTTGTAAATGAATCTTAGAGCCTTTTTCTGTATTCTTTCTAATTTTTCGATGTTTGACTTTGTGAACGGGTCCCAAATTATCACGGCGTACTCTAACATAGGACGGATAATTGATTTGTACGCGAGCAAACGTACTTGAGGGGTAGCTAGCTTGAGTGTGCGCCTCAAAAAGAACAACTTCCTTAAGGCATTTGCTACAACATTATCTATGTGTGTATTCCAGGAGAGCTTGTTTGTAATTAGCACTCCTAAGTATTTATAGTGCTCAACCTCGGAAAGAACTTTGTCACCAGTAGAATATGTAAAGGGCAGTGGTTTTTTTTTGTTTGTGATTCTCATAAAAACAGTTTTTTCAAAATTGATGGGCATTTGCCACTGCTCACACCATAAAATTATTTTCGCAAGGTCATCATTTAACCTGGCCTGATCCTGTACAGAACTCACAGTTTGATACAACACGCAATCATCTGCATACAACCTAATATTCGTTGAAACGTCTTTAACAATGTCGTTTATAAACAATAGAAAAAGCAGAGGCCCGAGAACGGACCCTTGGGGAACGCCAGAGTCAATTGATACACTTTCGGAAGAAAACCTATTGAACGATACACACTGACAGCGATTTGAAAGATAGGCCCTAATCCATAAGACAGAGATTACGTTAAATTGTCCGACGTACGATCTCTTCATTATTAATATACCAACTAAAGTTTCCACTGTCAGGATATACGTAGCTCTGCAGCAAAAACAGATATCGCATTTGTTTAGCGATATCAGGCGGAGCATCTAAAGCGGACAAACACTAAATAGCATTGCAAATATTTTTTTTCTGATGATTATGAGGCCTCCACGGGAGCTTTATATGGTAACATTAAAAAAAAATCATGGCAGCTACGTTATTACGGCTTCGAAGACAGGGGAAGCCGCGTAGCTGGTGGTGTTGCCCTCCTCATTTCGCTCCTCCTCCCACTCACTTCCTATTCTCACCCGTTCCTAAACTGTACTGCACAAAACTGTGCCATGATTTACCCTCTCATTTCCTCCTTTTCCCCTCTTCACCATCAATTCTCTTTCCCACCCCTTGCTTTATTATATATACTATACATGCCTAGGGTGGCCACTACACAACTACAGGTAATTTGCCAACTTGTGCACCTAAATTTTCGAAAATTAGCGTGGATAGGTAATTATTCGTGCTCGCTTCAGTACATGTTATAGTGTTGGAATGCTTCTAATACTAAAAGTGCCTTGGTAATGGAATCGAACACCAAACTATAGGAATTCATTACTGGAAGTTTCAACGTTTGATATTCGCACAGTTCTCGTCACCACATTACCTATCTACGAGCTGCGCTGTTCGGAAATGCCCGAACCAGGTAATGGGGCCCTATTAGGAAAGAGTATGCATCAGTGATGTTCCGTCCTGGACAGAAGAATTCCCTTTCCGAGGCCCGAAAATTCCCTATTTCCGGCATTTTTTCCCGCACACATCGCCAAAAATCCCCGCATATTTCCCTGCACAAAAAAAAGTTTATATATATATATATATATATATATATATATAGTGTTCGACGTGTTTCAGGCTCTTCCCATCGCTTTCTCTTCTTTCCTGCCAAACTCAAAGCATCGCCTCTGAGATCGGCTTTTAATACTACGAAGGAGCTACCTTGGAGCTCGCTTTAAGCTGTATGCGATGCGGAAGGGATGCTGTACATGCTCATGCACACGGCCACTGCATAAGAAGAAAAGTTTATCATTGTTTTTTTTTTTTTTGTTACTGAGTGACGTGCGTACATTAATGTGCCGAGCAGACGCTCTGTATCTATATGCACCACATTTTGTACAAAGAGCACGTCAACTTTTCAATAATGGTGACTAAATATTGTGAAATAAAACAAGCTTTTGTGGTGGTATTTAACATTTTATTGACTTGATTAGGAACGGTTCTGCAAACTACCGTAAAGAAAAAAATAAATAAATGTGAAATGACTAGAATATATATTGACTGGGAAACCTTTCAATTGACCGCAGAACTTTTGTGTGCCTCGAAGTGAAAAAAAAGGCAAGGTATTTAAAATATATAAAGCTAGGATCACAGCACAATGACTAGAACATGTCAGCCCTCTTGGACAAACCGAAAAACCGACATCTTCGGCGGCTTGTTCATCTTCTGCTTTAGTTCACTCGAGTGTTCTGCTGTGTGTGAAGATTGGTGTGTTTGGGCGTCACCTTGAAGCTGTTACAGCAGATCCTTTTGAGTGGAATCTTGAACGCGTCACCATCGTGGCGTTCAGTGTGTCACTGCCTAACCTATTGCGCTTCCGTGTTTTGACGTCGCTCACCCACGAGAAAATGCGCTCTGCGTCTGCGTTTGCAGATTCACCAGATCAAGATGGGCGGGCTTTGGGCACGGGCTTAAACTTTCGCCGGGCAGCTGAATCGCTGGCTGCACAAACCAGCAGTCAGTCAAATCAATGTCATCAATGTTTCTGCGTTGAATTATCCCAAGAAAGACTGTGGTCTTTAAAGACGAACCTTAGAGGCTGTGGTTTGGCGCGCTACATGCGCCAGAAACGATTGCGACATGCGAAAGCCTCATGTCCACAGTCTTTTGATTGTTATAAAAAAAAAAAATTTCGCTGCCCCTCTAAATTCCCTGCAATATCGCGAAGATTCCCTTTTTCCCTTTCGTCCAAAATGACTGTCGAAAATTCCCTGAAAAAGGGAAAATTCCCTGCACGGGACATCACTGGTATGCATCCGTGGTATAGAGGTAGAGCATTCGTATCGTATAGCTTCAATGGTATACAGCGAGCGCACAAACCGCGAAGATTTAAAGTGGCCGATTTCCTGTCTGCAATTCGATGAAACGGCTCGTGATACTGAAGAACGCTCCATTGACCTCATTTTATCAGTTATATAAGAGTTTGCTCTTATACTCGAACCCGGATCTTCTGCGAGGCAGTGAAGTACTCCACCACAGAACCATGCCGCTGCTTCAGACTTCTTCGCAAAAAGATCGTATACATGCTTCATGTCGGGGAAGGAATCGGGTTAACATATCTCATAGAGCGTGGTAGAAGACCAAAATAAGGACCGCGCGTCACACAATGCGAATTGCGTAACTAGTGCGCTATTTAAACTTTCCAACCCATTACAAACGGCTCTGCCATCATTCTTCGTCGTCAACAGCCACAGCGTCAACGAAGTGCATATAATGTCTGATAGATATGTCGCGGGTACCTGGCTAACGAGTAATGGCGTCTTCCCTACTACAAAAAAAATTATATTTACGGTGTAGTAAGCGCCGTGCAAGTGCGCCTTTAGTAGTTGGCCTAAAACAGTTTACAAAAGGCTCTAGAAAGGCCGGTCTTCCAGCTTTCCCTGTGGCTGTGTTGCGTGCTCCGCGTATGCTTAACTTTGTTTTTCTACGTGGGTCAGGCAAATTATCCCTTCGACTATATTACGATGACCTGGCACAGATTGGGAGAAACCGGATACGAGTTCAGGGATCTCTTACTATGTGTTATATGCTCAAATAGATTGTATACACACCATATTAAAGTTCAAGGGTGTCTCTATACGTTCGAAAGCTGGAGAGGCAACTGGTGTTTGTAGTCTGGCATTGCACTTTTAAATTTAATCCTTCTTTGGCTGGCAGGTAGCGCCACAATTCTTGCGAAACTCGTGCAGAGCATCACTTTTGAGTAGCAGTCAAAATTGAACACTGATGTTAATAGCGAAACGTATATAGTGTGGAGAGCTAGCCCAGAGCTAAGATTTTGGAACCGCTTCACGATGTGTGAGAACACAGCGGTACTGCGTGCCTCAGCAGCAAGCGGAGCCGATGAGGGGCGCTGTTGATGTAAAAGGCTCCAACGAGGTGCGCCGAGTAAAGTCCATGATTGCGCTGTGTTTAGGAACCGGCAGCACGCGTATTGTACACGGCAGGCAGTACAAATTATACGTACTGCTGTTACCTACGAAACGTGGATTATTCAGCGCACGCAATGTCGACCTCCACGCTACTCAGACGAGTCACCGGGAAACCTCTGGGTTCGACGTCATCCGGCTCTCCAGGTTACGTTGTATTGCCCTGTGTTCGCAGCCTCTTCAAAACCTCTCAGGAAAATCGCAAGTGTGCAGAGTGCATATTCACGACGAGTGGGTCTTCACGGCAACGTCTGAGCACAATTGAAATAAACACCAACTACAAATAAATGCAACATAAAAGCAAGTAGTTACGGCTCCATCATGGGAGCATTGTTCAGAATCAAAAATGAATGATTCAATCAATGATTCATTGATTCATTTTTCATTGCGAGAAAGGCTCCCGTGCGAGAGCCTGAACGTCTTGCTTTTATATGGCTTTTATTTGTGGTCGATGCTTATTTTAACGCGATAGCGTTAAAGAGCTCGTTTCGCAGAAATTCCGGCGTTGGCGTCGGCGTCAGTGTCGGCGTCGGCGTCGTTGGTTGTGAACGAAAAATCATCATCTTGTCCGTGACCGAAAAATCGAGAAAGATGCAAATAAAATAAATAATAAAAATTTTCGGGTCCAAGTGAGGATGGAACCCGGGTTGTCTGAGTGGCAAGCAGGTGTTCTACCACACAGCCATGCCTCTGCTCGGAAGTACTGTGAAAATAACTTCCTCTGCTTGGAAATGCAGTGAAAATAACTTGCATGCTTCGCAAACGCAAGCGTCATTTATATAGGCGTCGCAATATAACATGTAATATCCCAGGAATATTGCGTGGTACAAGCGTACATTGCCATCGGGCGTCAGAATATGTGACTATCATAACGATTCCATAGTTTAAAGCCAGCCACCCATTACAAACGGCACACACCTTACTGCGCGTATTCCCTTAACACCACGTAGTGGGTGCATAGCAAGTTTGAAAACATTTCCCACATTTGCCGCGCATAATTTCTCCTGGTTTAAAGCATACTACCCATTACATAGTATGCACTAAGTGATTGAAGTACGCACTAGGGACGGGATATCGCTATCGCGTTCAACTCTTAAAGGCGAAGCTTAGGGGTCCCCCCAATTTTTTAATTGTCGTCATGTCTTTCCCCTACCAGACGGGTTTCTGTCCGTCTCTCGAATCCATTGACGACAACGCCCATCGAAAACTATGGGCGGAAAGATGGAATCACTAGGTGTAGCCTTGCAGTGGGAGGCACGCCTGATGTTTTCTCCAACATACCATGGTATCATTCAAAGTCGCCAGCACAAAAAAATTAGAGCGAGAAAAAAATTGTTCAATATAGATGTTTCAAAAACAGGTCAATCAAGCTGTGAGCTTAAGGGTGCGCAGGAAACATTTACATGACTTCGGCAATCACTGCACTCAGTTCCTAGGGTCCGTCCTCATAATTGCTAATCGCCTGAAAGTTCGCGAAGGAGCCTGAACTGTGATGACAGCTGTAGTTCTTTCGTCGCCTTTATGTGGTAAAGGCTGACCAGCTACTTGAGCCAGAAATATTGTGCCTATTAGGAGCGCATTTAACTGAAGGTAAAATTTTTGCTCTTTGCAACGTGACTGTTAAAGAAAGTGTACGTCCATCAAACATCTCCTACGTTTCGTCCTCCAGTACGCAGGGTCGGTCGCTAACGTAAAACCGCGTATACAGGAAGTCGGTTACGCGGCACTTTCAGAGCGCAGTGAAGGCGAAGAACTTGGCAACTGAATCCGGTCTTATGACCGCTGCTTAGAGCTTGGCGTGGTCGCTGGAAACTGGTAACGTTGGACTCCGCAGACCTCTTCCGAAAAAGCAGCACTATCTGCAGTTCTTCCTGGATGCTGGGTGGAAAGTGCGATTCAGGCCCAGCAACACGAGGCTTTAACTAACTAGACTTACACTAAAAGCTTTACACTAAAAGGTTTACACTGACACGACCTACCAAACAGCTTACATATTGAAGAAATCAGACACAAGCTTAATTTTAATTGAACTGAGAGAACCTCCAAAATACAAGTTTAAAAAACAATAATGCTGTAAAATATACCATTTCTTGGATCATAAAAAATCCTGCTGTGAGGCAAGGTGTGGGTGAAGTGCCACGTGCGAAAAGGTTAAGTAAGAAGACGACAGGAAAGAGGCGCACTCGCAACTAAACTTTATTTTGCGTCGATTGCAAATCGTTGGCGTCGATTGCAAAGTTTAAATGTGAGTGCGCCTCTTCCCTGTCATCTATCTTTCTTAACCTTTTCGTACGTGGCGCTTCACCCACACCTTGCAATGAAATACCAACTAGCTTGCATTGATGCGCTAGTTCAGTTAACTGCTGTGAGGAACGACAGTAGTCGGGCGACGGAAATTTGTATTGTATGATTTTCATCAACCATAACAATATTTTGTTTAATGTGTTTCATATTGTTCTGGTCTATGGTTTTCACAGACTGACTGTCAATTCAACGTCTCTGTTGCAAGCTGTTTTCCGTAGTCAATATCCGATTTAATCTCTTGTGATATTTTATCTGAGCTATTTTCTCTATTGCTTCTTTTTGTCCATGTTGCCCTGGATGCCACGAAAGCTGTTTTTTTTAATCAAGGTTGACTGATATATTATCGTACAAATATTATCGCTGTACGAACTGTGTTCAAGGGTATTGGGTCCTCTGTCAGGCGATATGCATTTAGTCCCATCATCCTTTTGTTTTCTTTTACAAGAAAACCATTCTTAAAATTGAAGATTGAAATTGAAAAGGGTTTATGTCGGGCTCCATGGACGCGCCGCTTGCAGATTACTTTGTGACTGGGCTACCGCGCTCGCGGAGGCTTGGTCACTTTATTTTATACATGCATCTTGCTTTCACCTCCTTCACTAAAGCTCTGGTGATGAATAGAACGTACACCATACACTAAGCCGACCAGCTTTTTATTCTGATGTACTGCTAAGAGTAAAAAAAAGAAAAAGAGTACTAATAAGAGAAGAAAGCTGCCAGCGCATAAAAAGCATGATCAGGATCAATCGAAAGTAATTGCGATAAGACGTCTCTATAGAAACCGAATCGCGAACACATACATGTGCGTGAGGGCTTCTTTCCGTCACTTCTGCCGAACCTTTCTCTTTTGTTTGCCCATATCGTTAACTAAGCCTATGTGCGCTTTATTGGTGGGTATATCCATAAGTATATATATATCTGAATAAAATACATGCCAGCGCACTGGATCCTCTTTTTTTAACTACAGTCCAGCGCCAAGTACTTTGCGAGTATGCCGGAGAATATCAGTTTCCGTGCATTTGAAGCATGGTAACAGAAGTATCAATGAATGCAATTTTGTTAGTCTATGCTTTAAAGGCTGATCATTTCTCCTTATCTATGGCAGGCACATGACTTACATGTCAATCCAATGACGTGAGCAAGAGCTGTGAACTGCAAATGTAACATGGTGATCTGCATCATTTAAACGCTCTCGTAGTATCAGCCTGCCAAACACATACGGGGAATAAAAAATAACGATACCACAAACATATAACATAGTGGAACGAGAACATACACTCTTTGAAAAACCTGAATTCTTTCTCATATGCGTAGTAAATACAGCTTAGTAAAAGCGACACAGCGCGGATGGCTCTCTCTTACCTTGATGTTGGTCCTCGCTCGGGTGCGTGGTGAAGCAGGAATCTACAGCAAATAAACATGGCTAATCAGAAGGTTTCATGACTTGCGGTACTCATAAATATTGCAGTAGATCACTGTCACCTTGTCGCCGGGACCGGTCATGTTCCGGATGATGTTAGGGCTTGTTACCCTTGCTCCACCTAAGTCGCTCATGCCACTTCGTGGTCGTGAGGAGGACGGCGTCTACAGCAAAGCAATCGGGGTCAAACAGTAAGGTACATTGCTTGCGAAGCCTATAAACGCTGATATCGCGTCGCGGTTTTGACCTTCTTGGCGGGACTTACTGGCTTCAGCGTGGTGGGCGGGCTCGTAGAATCTCCTTGAGATATCTCGCTCATTGTGTGTTTTCCGCTCTTTTGACCGGACTTCAGCAAGAATATTAGGGATGGCCTCCTTCTCCCAGCATCTTCTTCTTCTTTCCGTATGTGCGCCGCTTACGAGTGCGTGTCTTCTGATTGGTTGGTTGGATTCTAGAAGTATGGCTCAACCCACTACGGGGGATCGGCCACGAAGAATTTGTGAAATTCTTCGAAGAATTTCACAAATTCTTTCACAAATTCGTGGCCGATCCCACTACAGGGGGGATCGGCCACGAAGAATTTGTGAAAAAAAGAGGGAAGAAAAAAAAAGAGGAACATGCGAAAAAGATAATTTATAGTTAAGAAAAAATGTTATTGGTATTAGTATTGAAAGTTGGGCTAGTTGGTGCGGTTGGATGTTTGGCTACAGCGCGAGAACGACGAAGACAGAAGAGAACAGAAGCGCTGTTCTATTCCGTCTTCGTCGTTCCCAAACGTGTTAGTGGTAATTTTTTTTATGAAATGGTAATTAAACGAGGTTTAATTAATGCACTTAAATAAATGAATGAATACATAAATATATATAAATAAATAAATGAACACAAACAATTTAAATAAATTAATGAAAGGATATATATATTCTGTCAATGCACCACTGAATGGCTGGTATACACATCGATTCTAGCTGTTCGTAAAAAATATCCCCTGACGCGCTGGAATCCCGAAAATGGTTCGAGTTCAATATCTTGTCCACATTGTACTCACCGATCCCACAACAGTAACACGGTGTGGGGTCAGTTATTCTCCTCATCACATTAGTTAATTTCGTCACGCCCAGAATCCCTAATGACTAACAAAAAGGGCACTCGAAAGGAAAGATAATTTTATTCAGTATTTGTTTACATATTTCGCGCTACATCGTGGGCCCCTGCGGTTCGTAGGTGCTCGGTAGTTTTGCCTGTAAAAGAGATGTAAGAAGATTAGCAAATATCTTGATGTAACGCTAGTTTGTGAAGCAGAATGATTAAACTGGTCCTGAACCACTCCTCGCGGATGGCGAAAAAAAAAAAAAGTTATGGCAGGTTAGCACTAAGGGTGCCAAGCATAAAGGAAGTGCGGAGCTGGGCAGCCCGCTTTGTTTCTCTTCGGTTTTCTGTTTTTTTTCTTAATATCTTTCTTTCTGTTTCTCGTATGTCTCTGCTTCTTCTGTGTCTTTTTTGTTTTTGTTTATTTCTTTCTCTCTCCCTTTTTGGACTTCTCTCCTTCTATCTTTCTGTTCATTACCTTCCCTCTCTATTTCCCATTTCCTGTTTGTGTCTGCCTCTCTCTCTCTCTTTCGCTTTCTTTCTTTGATATTACTCTTACTTTCTTGCTCTCTATTTTTCTTCTGTGTTATGCGTTACTCACCCCTACTCCTTTCTCTCCTCCTCACCCTCACTTCCCTTACCGACTCTCTTGCAGTACTACACTACAGAAGGCTATGCTATGTTGTGCTCGCTTTCCCGGATAGCCGAGCGGTTACGACGATACGCGAATTCTAATCGCGCCAGGCCACGAAATTGTTTTTGCCAAGAATTTATATCTTTCTGTGCATAGGGGTGTGCGAATATTCGAAAATTTTGAATAACGAATGGAATACCGCTATATTCGATTCGGTACTCGAATCGAATAGCACATATTTGAAAATATTCGAAATACGGAATATTTTTCGAATAGTTTTCGAATAATCAGCAACGACGAGAGAACCCCAAAACAAACAAAGCCTTGAAACAGATAAACGTTATTCTTCTTCTTTTATTCCCTTAAGGGGAGATGCGATTCGGAAAAAAAAGTTGCGTTAATCTGTAGCCTAAGGCAGCGAAATTATTGTTGTATATAGAGGATTTTATGCTCATTTCAAATATGGATATATTTTTATAGTAAGCTTTACCGTTTTCGTTTTGTGCCACGACAATGTGTAAAATATAGTTTTTTTTTGTAGACTCTTCTTTTGCCGGTAAATGTTTATCGTTCTGAGCCATTATTGGCTCATATTGCTCCACATTATCTGTAGAATGCAAATAACTATCAAGAAAAGGGATATAAGACATTTTAATGGACAAGAAAAATTGTAATGTGAGAAGCCTTAGAATGCTGTGACCATACTAATTGCTTATTTTAGGTTCGTAATAATTATGTTTGGTGATATCAAAATTTAAAGTAGATACTTGCACTCTGCACATGTTAAGAAATATGTGGGCAAAATTTCATTCCGATCTCGCTATCAGAAGTACCAAAAACACGATGTAAAAACTGATGAAGTTGCCCAGAATTATATCTTGAGAAAAACGCATTTTAAAGGTATAAGTGAAAGCGCATCTATGCGGAAAAGATTTGTCATTCAGGATGATTTATTCCATCATGAGAGCTTTGCAATCATGGTTATTTTGAGCATGTGACTTTAGTGAAAGCCTCATGTGAAATGCAATGGCAAGCAGCCAGGTGACAATTTTCAGGGGACTCTGGACAATCAGGACTTCTTAGATTTTTAGTAGCCACCTTGTGCTCTTTAAAAGCGATCTTGACCTACTTCGAGTTTAATTAATATCTTCAGTTTTTTGTCGTGAAAGTAGAGAAACTAAACTCGTGAAAGCAAATAAAAAAAAATATGTAATTTTTGAAAAAAAAACGCGTTTTTCGACTTGCATCTCCCCTTAACAGATCTTTCTTTCTTTCTTTCTTTATTAGTTTATTTAGAACAACACTGAATTGTCCAAGGGGACACGGCTAAAGGCAAAAATTGCCTGACTGGGCCGTGCCACCCATACAGCAGCAGCAGCAGCAGCAGCAGAAAGACGACATTTTGTAACATAAAAGCATACATGAAAATCAATCATTATACTTGTTTACATTGATGAAATGCACAATTCATCAAAATCAAAGGCAATAATCGAAAAAAATACATGAATGTTATCAGTTTGACAGGTACTTAGCACTAAAAGGTAGAAACACAAATATAACAGATGATGCACGTGTAACTCTCGAGCAAAAAATGATCGGCAACCAAGAACAATCTGATGGGGCTCATGAGCCACATGCGAAAAAAAAATACATTGATGCAGAATCATAGTGTACATAAAATAACTTTGGTTTTAGTCCTCTGAGAATAATAATTCTCTAATCGTTTTTTGTAAAGTTTGCTTAGTAATTCCAGAATTTAGGAGATCTGTGGTTAAGGCATAATTGTTGAGGAGGTTTGGAATTTGCACCGCAAGTTTTTGTTCAGCGTAATTTGTTCTACTACGTGGAATCTGCACGCAGCTCAAGTTTTTACCAGACTACCGACGCTATATTAATTGCCGGATGAACATGTTTCTTCTGGAAACTCCACTTCTGCTCAGTTTTACTATTCTGAAGCATTATTAAGGTCCTGCCGCCATCTCGTAATAACTGAGAGTTGGGCCTACGGCTGCCTGCAGCTTCATGAATAACAACAGGTGCAAGTGTTGTGTTTAAAAAGTCGAGAGTAGGACGGAAACCCGTCTGATCAGGAATAGACATTAATACAATTAAAACAAGACGCAGACCACGATAAAAGCGAAAAGCAAGACGTTTCGGCTCCCGCCGTACGGATGCCTCGTTCACATAAAAAAAAAGATTTTCCCTTTTTCTTTGTGAACAAGGCTTCTGTACATCTTGAACAAGGTCATGGTCTTGTTTTAATTGTCTTCATGTGTTGCGTTTGCTTAAATTGTTCTTGGAGATCCAAGTTTCAACCCTAATTGTTACATGCTTTCGGCGCGCAGGCCATGTTGTGATGACAGGTTGATCTGCTTCATTGCATCATTAGCTGTATTCCCGATGTTTGGTTGAAAATTGTTTAGTTCTTGTGTCGCTATTTTATTTAAAATCACGCTACAGTGTCACATTGATAAAGTTAGTGAATGCTGTATTTGAACCTACAGTTCCAAAATATTACGAAGGCTTTAGTCCCTGCTGTGTACGAGCTTACCTTAGTTTTCGTAATTGTGGTATTTCGAGTCGATTAAAAATAATTGTAATGTTCTTTGGTGAAAGTTTGGGAATATTTGTTTCAAATAAAACGTTGTGCTGTACTGGGACTCCTTTTAAAATTGTCTACATACTATTCGAACACTAATTCGAACTGTATTCTATTATTATTCGTTTTCGATTCGGTGTCATCACTATTCGATTCGTATTTGATTCGGTTCCAAAATTCACTATTCGCACAGCCCTTTCAGTGCACGTTAAAAAATACCGGATGGTCAAAATTTCCAGAGCCCTCCACTACGGCGTTTCTCAAAGTCATATCTTCGTTCTGGGACGTAAAGCCCTACATCTTGTTGCCACAGTTGAACTCCTCAATAATCAAAGCCTTTCAAGACAGAAATTCCCGCTACAACGAAGAAATATGGCGTCCCCGGTGAACGACCATAGTGTTTAATGCAGTACCCTCCGGACAGCGAAGATATTTAGAAAAAAACTCTCCCGTAATAACGAAAGTTTGAGGTAGTGATCCTCAACGTTTTCTTCAGCCCATGAGATAGTTGGGAACCCAGAAGTTTGAAAATTGCAGCACCGGCTCATTCGACAAGTCGGGCACATACGTTTTTCCGCCAACGAGCGCCGGTGCGACCATTGCTGTGTGCATTTGGTCGCACCGATGATGATAGCAACGAGACGTCGTTTTTTTTTTTCTTTTTTTTTTCGCTGAGGTTTTTTTATAACGCCTCTGTTGGTAACTACGTTGGCACATGACGTTTCAAGTGACGTTTCAAGTGACGACACCGACGAAAGTGACGTCATGCCGAAAGACATTCTGTACACTGCCTAACTGATTGCTGACGCGCGTGTCTCTGTGTGCACGCGGAGATCTCTCGCGCTTTGCTTAACTGCTTTGTTGTTTGGTGTTTCGGAAAGATGGCGCCTGCTATGGTACCTCCAAAGAATATAACAGTGACGACGAGGACGAGGCAAGCAACAAAACGCAAGAAAGGCAAGTTAAGTTCGCGCGAAGTTCTTGAGGCTCTTTGGCATCATTTGTTGTGTGCTCGAGCCGACGTTTCGACAAGTCGACTTGTCTTCTTGTCCACTTATCGAAACGTCGGCTCGAGCACACAACCCTTCTTTACGGATTTTTTCATCGCGAGCTTCTATCTTCCCTTCATGCCAGTATTTTTTTTCATCATTTGTAACTTGATAAAACGGTTGCTCGGTCTAGTTGGTGATTTGGAATCGACATGTTCGCACAGAGCAAAAAAAAAAAAGAAGAAAAAAAAAGGGCGAGGACATCAGAAAGGACACAACACGGGCACCGACTTCAACTAAATTTTATTAGCGAAAATGCTAGAAATATATACACATGATAACAACAGCACACCTCAGCACAAACGCACAACCTCTTGCATCATAGCCAGACACGCGTTTAAAGGAACATTATTATTATGTAAACGCACCTGTTCAAGGTAATCTGGACATTTCACTGTAGAGATTGCGGTGGTAAACCGGAATTTGAAAAGTGCACCGTTGTCGCAAAGCATCGTCAGCAGCTCAAACGCGAAATAAACGAGGCTAATCATATGCAACTGCTGGGTGACTTCTATGTAAGCATGCCTGCTGTTGCGCTTACTAAAAAAGAAATCGCGTATCTGGCTGTGATGCAATAGGTTGGGCGTTTGTGGTAAGGTGTGCTGTTGTTATGATGTGTATATATTCCTAGCGTTTTCACTAACAAAATTTAGCTGAAATCAGCGCCCGTGTTGTGTCTTTTCTTATGTCCTCGATTTTTTTTTGTTTTTTTTTTTTTTGCGCTGTGCAAATATGACGATCTTGGCATCATTCGCACTTTCCTTCGGTGCCCACGGCGACGACAAAACTACGCAAAGCTTTATTAGGCTGCAAGGCTCGAACCATCAGCTTTCTGTCCGTAAGGTGAGCGACTTGTTTTTAAAAAAAAATGTTGGTTGTGCGAAGTAATTGGTGTGCGTCTTTTTCTATTTTCGCGACAACGAAATTATCACCAGAACGAACAAAACCGCTCCCCCGGAGATTTCATTTTTCAGTGGTTGAACTGTACTTATTCTTTCTTTCTCTCTCTCTCTCTTCCTGTACTCGTTATCGCGCCCATCAGAGTTATTGCATCGCACGCCATACAAATAGGCGCACGTGTTCTGGGAGCGAAGCGGAAGAAGATGATCAAAAGAAAGAAGAGGACAAACAGTGCGCGTGCTGGTTCATCATGATGTTAGTTTTCTGTTCGCTTTGCATGGAGAAATGGTTGGCTTAAACAGCTCCGTTGCTAGAAACACATAGAGGAGAAAACAGACGCTGCTGTGAGCAGCTCGCTTCGTGCTTCGTGCGCAGCATGAAGAGTGCCAAAGCGGCGCGCGATGTTGTCACTTTTTCAAGCACGCTGTCTTCATTTGCAGGCCAGGCCTCCCTCTCTTGCGAACTGTCGGTACCATCTCTATTTCGTCATAGAGAAGATTGCTGGTACTTCACGATGCCTTGGACGAATAATGAAAGGCGTTTTAGGATCAGATGCGCTTCTTTTGACAGAGAGCCGTCACGTGCCGGCGCCGCGCCCTGTAGTGAGCTAAGATTACACAGTAGCAACAGTAGCTCGGAATCTCAACGGGAGAGAGCGGGAGAGTTCAGGACGCGCGCTGACGTAGATTATTTTCCCCCGGTCATCTCTCCCTGTATAGCTTCCAACAAGTTAGTCGGGACAAAATGAGAGAAAAAAAGCACTAAATGCATGTGAGAAATCAATGTATGTCCATTCGCACTTTTCAGATTCGAGAAATTTTTGCGCCAGTCGATTCGTGCGGCAATAAGCATCGATGCTCAGTTTATTCAATGATTAGTTCAAATGTCGTTTGAGGACTCCTTCAACACATATCCGTTTCTAGTACGAAGCCACAACAACAACAACAAAAAACATAGAAGCTTCTCATAAAGAACATTTCGCGGTTAAAGTGTAATCTGTTTTGATCAAACCCTTCACCTCGCGTGCTTAGCAGAGTTGGTTTGTCTAAACTAATTTTCTTCGAGAGTTCAGTTAAAAACAGCCTCAAGCAAAACGAGCAGGTTCATGACCGTTAAGGAGACGGCATCATAATGATTTGTAAAAATTGCAGGGCATTTTGTAAATTCCAAAGTGTATTCGGCGAACGCCTGTTCCCATTGAGACGTTGTCGGCCGGAATGGAACGCGATGCGCGCGTCTGCCTTCTTGCATGATTGTACACGCTGTGCACCGCGACGCTACGCAAGCACAGCGCGAGCGCTGTAGAGTCCGACGCGAGGCGCGACCGACGCGACCGGCGTCCGTTGGCGCGCCCCGGCGGCCTCCTGGCACCGTGCCAGGGCACGGACGGACGGATGGACGTGAGCATGAGGCATCAAAGGCTTCCGCCTTAATATTTGTCCGTCTCAAGAACAGTCGTATATCCTAAGAGCCTTTCCTTGCGCCATCGCTGCATTCGCGGTATTTGCACGTCACGAACGACGTGCATGCTATCAGTATGTAAGAGAAATATTCAGAACAAACACGACGTGTCTCACGTTTTCAAGAAAGCAAACGCAAACAACCTTGACGACAATGAAGACTCCACAAATGGTGCACACTATATATAGAGTGCACGTTTACGAGTTATAAACTCGCTTTGTGTGTGTCGCTGCGGTAAAATGTTTGTGTAACTTTAAATCTGATGTGTGGAGACACGATTTTAAATACCATTATCGTCATACACCTACCGCACACAGAGTACTATAAGATTCTTATGAACACGTTCTTCTATCTACTCTACGATCTCTGTGTTCCTCATATTCTTCTCCAATATGAAGGAACAATAACGAGAGCGCACGTCGCATTACTACATCTTATGGGCGTTTTAGAGAGTGTGGCTCATTACACGTTGCAGAACACTTTATGCCACATAATTTGAGTTTTTTGTACAAACAAACAAGCACTGAAATTCTGCAGGATCCGGATAGCCGCAGCAGAATTACTGCGGCCTCGGTATCAAAAAACGACAATTTTTCGCTATTTAAATTTGTGCGCCATCACTTCTGTTCGAAGCGCAAATTTTCAAAAGTCTACTCTATGTCTACATAACTTAACCGATGCTTTCTGTGAAGTCCGGGAAGTTTTTTAAGTTTGACTCGTAGGAGCAGCCGTAGAAGCAAAGTTCCTTGCGCACAATATTTCAGAATACTTTACGAGCTGTTTCAACAGATTTACGCCTTTGATGTCGTCTTTCGTGGGGTCCATTTTTTGCTTTTGCGATGGTAGTTGGCTACGCACTGCGAAATTGTGTACATAATATCATTCGGTAGTACAGTTTAACAGGCTTAATCTTACCTTCTGGTGTGCATGCATATATTTTGATTTCAACATTTTCTTTGTTTTTTATCAGAAGTTTAATTTCTTTTTGGCTTTTCACTGTGCACTTAAATATCGCTTTTTAATTCGCGAATCTGTCATTTTTAAATTATACTATTCTTAACGTTTATAACAATTATATAACTACTCAATCTGTGGCCATTCCCTAATGTGGGTGGGATGCACGGTTAATTAGGCGAACAACAAGTACACTGATTTTCTAGTTGCTTCTGCTTAAAATTGGGTTATGCATATAGTCTTACCCGAACGTGCAGAGCAATCACAGGATCCTCCCACGAGTTGTCCACGGTAATATTGACCTTGCCGTCTTGGCTCACAACGAATGACCTTCCTGTGCAACCGGCTGATGTCATAGCACCAGATATGACGTCACAGTACCTTCCCGGTGGCAAAGAAGTCTGAAGAACTGCATCCAACGGGGAGTCCTCGTTGTTCATAGCGACGAACGTCGCGTTTCCACGACCGAACGCGATTGCATGATAACCGTTGTCCCACCAGTTGGTGACGCGGGAGAGCCCCGCCACGTTGTGTAGCTCGACGAGGTTGTAGATCTGTCTCCACCTGGACCAAGAGCGAAACCATTAATAAGTACAGTGCGTACAAGCACTATGTATCTGACGTAGTTCCTCGTCTGGAGCATATTCACTATGCCAGCTTGATCTCTAATATGCCGTGTTGCTGCTTACTCAGAGTGAACAATGACACGTCATTGGCACGCGTACTTCTCTTCGTCCGCCGTGGTGGTGTAGCGGTTTGTTGCTCGGCAGCTGCCCCGAAGGTCGCGGGTTGGATCGCGGCCGCGGCGGTCGCATTTCGATGTGGGCTAAATGCAATAGGCCCGTGTACTATGCGATTTCAGTGCACGTTAAA
>JALIZH010014607.1:0-69670 GCA_030522465.1 Rhipicephalus appendiculatus
CAAATACGGCGTGATGTTCCGGTGCGGGCGACTTGCCGCAGAATTATTCGCACAAGCTGAGTAAGGTCCCACTTTTACAGCGAAGCTGTATATTGCTACAGGTTCTAACGGATCGCGTCCGCGAACAAAACGACGCGAAGAACAACAGTTTTGCAGCGTTCGGCCAATCCCGGGTGCAGTGCAGGGCGTGGAGCAGTGGCTCATACGCACAACTAAATGTGAATGAAGTGAAACAAGTGAGAATTAAAGTGAATCAAAACACATCAAGTGCACTAAAGGTGACGGAGTCAATGAAATTTGAATTAGGCGATTGAAAAGTTAGTTCATAAGTGCCATAAGTGAGTCGCAGGTATCGCGTCCACAGAGAATTTTACAGCGATGAGCCCATTCCACCATCAAAGCTTTCATATGCATGCTACGATCGAACAGCTCAAAGGTTCGCTTCTCTGAGCAGCACTTTGCAATGAAAAAGAGGCGCGATTACTTTTAGCATGCACACGAGCTTTTCTCCCCTCGACTTAAGGCGAGGAATATCTGTCTTGAAGGGCGTTTGAAGGAAACTTCACGCACGTATGTTCGACAATAAGAATGCATTTTGGCCACCGATGCCAGCTGATCAGCGGCCGTGCACAAAATATTGCGCGTGCGGTTACGCTGGCGACCACTGACAAAGTGTCATTTGTCATTAACCATCATTCACCACTGCTTCACTGTTCGAAAAAGTGGCACAGAAAAGTAGCTTCAAACTCATTTCAAATGTCCACGTGAACCGCGCATTCCCATTTCCTGTGCGGTTTGTGCAGTTAGGTGCACTGCATCCAGTCATGTGTAGCGCACAACTGTCAATACGACGTACTTTCGAACACTTCGATACGGTATGGAGCCCATGAACAAAGCACACACTGGACGAACGCACGCACGCTGAAACGCTCGACGACCGCTAATGGCAATCACGATGGAACTGATGGAACTGACGGGAACTATAGTCGGCGCGGGCGCCGCGCCGTCAGGGCACGTAAAGTTGGCTTCGCCGCGCGAACTTGAACATATGACGTCATTTTGCGCCACGTGATGGCACTCGACGAATAGCGGCGCAAGTAAAAGTTATGCGCAACTCTGCTACGTAAAGGTATTTTCACTCTCGTGGCAGCGTTCCCTGGCGCCAGCTGCATCTGCGTGCGCTCCGCTGTGCTTGTACCCCCCAGCGCTACCAGCGCGTCAGGCACGCAGCGGGCGGTTCTCGATGGGCTGTCTTGACGGCACTCGCATCGCGCTTTCCTCTCTTTCTTCCGCTCTTCTCATCTCGTTCGGCGCTCGCTTGCACTGACGCTATTGCAGGGGCGGCGCCAGGCTTTTCTAATTCAGGGGGGCGGGGGGGGGGGGGGGGGAGGGAGGCACTCACGACAAGTGGGTTCTTTCAGGGAGGCAGGGTGGCGTCGAACTTTTACGTTCTGTTTTGAATATGCTTGCTCTTAGGAGGGTAAAGTGGGGGATGGGGGGGGGGGGGGGGGCAGGCGTGAAGTTTAGGGGGCTGGGGGCTGTTGCCCCCGCTTTTGGCTAGTGCCGCCCCTGCGCTTTCGACAACGTCAGCAGTCGCTTGGTCGGATCCCGTAGGAGCAAGAATTGTGTGCGCTTCCACTGCGCCGGCTCTCGCTCACTCCGTTAACGTGAAGGGGACATGGACAATAACGTGAACAATGCGAGCATCTACATTATCCACTCTTCCGTATTTTTGGAGCGCAGCTCTTAGGTGCCCTGATCCTGCGTTGAGCGGCGTCACCGTCACCGTTGCCGTCAGTGGAGAATCTGATAGACATGAAAGCAGAAAATAAAAATTCCCCAGGATCGAATGCGACTTCAACCCAGGCCCTCTGCGTGGCGATCGAGAATTCTAACCCACAGCCACGCTGGAGCTCGAAACTCATTTACAACAAGACCCTGTGCAGGCGTCATGCTAGGCATTAAACTACGTAACATAGCGTGGCAGAAGAGTACAATAACAACTATTCGCCCGACAATGCAAATTGCGCAACGAGTGTGTGCTTTAATGATTCCCACCCACTGCAAAGTGTTCAGCCATAATTCTTCATCGTGATCAGCCACATGCAGTATCAGCAAAGTGCACATAATACCTTACAGATGTGTAGCTGGTACCTCGCTTAACCGCAGAACGACGAATAATGGCGTAGTGGGTGCTGTCCTACTTCACAAAAATTATGATTTGTAGCGTAGTCGATACCTTGCGCAAAGCCAGAACTTCAAACAGAGTTGACCTTGCCCGCCCCAGCACGAAGCTGTGTTCAGAATTCGCATTAGGTAGTATCGTATTCGCGGGTGATTTTCTTTACAGCAAAACCTATTATGAGATCACAACAAGGCTGCCGTAGTTGTCCGCTGCCGCCGTCCGCAACCGCTATCGCACGAAATAAGAAAAAATACCCCTGACGAAACAGGGGTTCGAACCACAGAACTCTCCGTGCCAGCCCAGTATTCGACCACTGAGTCATGCCCGTGCTCGAGGTTCCTGCGCACAAAAACCCTATATAAGCGTTATGTCGGGAACAAACCGGGTTAAGATGCGCAATATAACGTGGTCGAAGAGTGAAATAACAACCAGGCGTCACAGAATGCGAATTGTGTAAGCAAACGTCACACAATATGAATTGCATTACGAGTGCGTCGTTGAACGCTTTCAACCCATTACAAAGGGCTCAGCCATAATTCTTCATCGTCATTAGCCACCGAATCAATTAATGGAGTGGTGGGTACCTTGCAACACCCTTTAGCCCCAAGATCATTTGCAACTGGTTCTAGAAATGGCGCTCTTCCAGCTTTCGCTGTGACTGTACTGCGCTTTCCGCGCAGGCCTGGCGTTCTTTTTTTTTTTTTTCCTGTGGTTGTGGCCTGGATGAAAAAAAAAATGCTAATAGAGTCATTCATGATGCCATCAAGTACAACTCTAGGATATTTTTTATTACCACTAAATTCGGAACGTAATGAAGCAGCATACCGCGCCGTTCGCGTTTCTTTCCATTCCCACTGAACATTGGAGATGGACGACAGTCAACAACCGGATCCTACCGTACTGTCTGCGTTAACACAATCATAACTTCTCATAAATTGTTCTCAAAATACAAAGAAATTCACATTCCACATAGAAGTGTTATTACAGTAAGGTAACCAAGGTCCCACCGTTGCGTCCCTAAAGCGTTGCTTCGCACGCCCACAATTTTCTTAGCGGCCATTTCACTTAGGAATGTGCGAATGCACTGGCACGAGCAGAAAATTACGCCAGGACCGCATAGAGGTACAGTATTCAACGGGCAACTAACAGTGTAAGAAGTCCAAGATACACGTTTTTTTTTAATGAGTGCCTGTGCCGACGAGGATTTATAACTGCGACATACCTCCACAACAATAATTTCGAATGCTCACTGTCGCTGCTTGCAGTGCTTTCTTTTCTTCTTTTTGGTGGGTGAGGGAGGGGGGTGGAAGCATCATGTAGTACACGTAACCATTACATATGATCACTGTGAAGAAGGCTAGCATGGAGGCTGAAACATTGTTTTTTTTATTTTAATGTAGTGATTACCCGGTGTGCGTCCACCTGCCGGCCCCGCGATTATCTTCGGCCAGAAAAAGTTTCGTCCTGTTCTCGAGTGGAGCACATTCAGATCAAGTATCGCTTGCCATTTCATTTAAAGTTGTGCCAATGCTGCTTAGGTTGCACTGCTACCAGATTTCACGATCAGGTCACGAGGCAAAGGTCGACTATTTTTAATATTTTAGAATACTGGCATGTGGTGAACGGAAGAAGAGCGTTACGTCAGAACATTCGGAGCAGCTTAGAAGATGTCGTAGATGTACCGATCTTGTTTACCGGTGATTCAGGCAATAAATGTCGCAGCTTTCAAAACGTCAAACCATCCTTGAGACATTATAGATGATATTTGATGACATAGGCGGCAACATTTCCTTACTTCCCATGCGTAGGTGTAAACTGCAGCCACGTAAATTACATTTATATAGTTGATGTATCTACGAAGGAAAACATATTTTCCTGTTTGCGCCGCTGCATAAGCGATAGTGTACGTCAGTTAGCATTCGATAGGTGAACTGTGAACTTCTGAATGCGACGAATACTTGTAACGAATTATGCCGTCATGGGATTAAACACAATAACTTTCTGGCTGCAGACTATAATATTCTCTGTCTAGTGAACATTGTACACTAACAGCGATAGTTCCAGTGTGCATAAGTATGTTCTGCAGCTGCTTATCGGCCTGTCAAGAGGACAAATGGAGCAACCAGTATGACTTGTTTGTCAAGCCTCACACGGGCAATGCCAACAGCTCCAAAAATCGAAGGATGGATGGATAGATACCGTATATTGTGGTCCTTCGGAGCGTGCTTTAGCACGTTGCGGGCCCGCTCCCACGTCGGAACACAAAGACCAAGTCTCTGTGCTGCGTCGCGGGCACGTTGGGGGGAGGCATTAGAATTTTTTATTCTGACACTTCTGGTTGGTTGGTTGTTTCTTGCAAAGGCCAGCTGGGGTTCAGGAACCTGAGATATATTTCGGATGAAAAGAATAGATTGCTCGAGAAATGCGCAACTTGTAAACTGATATAGGTATAGTAACCTTCACATGCCTGACCGTTCATAATATTGGTTTGTCATGAACTGTCAAATACTGGCTCTGGCGAGTCGTTAATTTTATTAATATTTGGAGTGCTGAATTTCCGTGGGAACTATTGTTTTATACTTCAACTCGTATATATATCGAAACGAACAAGACGGATGCCAATTGTGCAAAAAGTGTTGTTACGGTGCATTACCTTACTTTATTCTTTTCCGAATATTTCAACAGAGCGAAAATGGCAAATTAGTGGATACGAAGGTTAGATATTTCTGACACATCTTTATTTTTCGGTCTCTTGGATGTTTTTAGACTGGTCTTTTTACGTTATTGGCAGTTATATGAAAGAGACAAAGCGGGAGAAATCCTCACCTTCATGGAACTCGCCTGTCATGCACATAACAAAAGTTTATGTAGAAGCCTCGTATTTTCGCAAGAAATCATGCAAAACAGACTTTTCATATGAACCATCTGGGTGTATTATGTGTGTCACTATGTTGTTAAGATGCTCTGCAGTTTATACACAACGCTAATTTCCTGCTTACAACAAAGGTTTACAGATATCTTCAAACAGACTTAGATTTCTTTTCAACTATATTGAAGGAGCTAATGCTGGACCGTCACCTTGCAAAACGTGCAAGCTAGAAAATTCTCAAAATACAAAAAAGAAGTTTCTAAACATAGGCGGAGAGTACGGGGGGGGCTGGGGGGGGCTCAGGGCCCCCCTCCCGGGCGGCTTCGTGGGGGGCGGAGCCCCCCCCTGGCGCGGGCCCGGGATTTTGTTTAAGAGCATGACTTAGGTCCCAGTACATTGACAACGGGCTGTTGGCCGCCTTGTCTGGCAGCTATTTCACAGGGGGGCTGTTTATACCCGCTTCTTTTTCGTTTCATACATTTAAAATTGTGATCATGGACCAGTGACAAGTCAAACATTCAGTTAAAAACGCCCCTCAAACGGATTTGGTTGTGCAGAACATGTTGTGTTGACAACTGAAGCGATCTCTTAAGCTATGATGAGTTAGTCTTGAACCGCGAAGCGACTGCTTTTCAGAACACAAAAATGCTACTGTGAGCACAAAGCTGAGAATCAGTCTGAGAGTGCTTTGCAATCAGTCTGGGAATGCTTCGTTTCGCACAGCCTTGCTCGACAGATGGTAATTTATTGGTTGTCTACAAATTCGTACCCTAAGTGCCGAGAAAAGATAGTTCGCATTTTTTATTTCTCAGCAAAAGGATTTACTGCGAACTGGCACCGGTGACCGAGAAACAACTCTATACTCGCCCAGAAAACAACCTTTGGCGCAAAAATTCGGAATTGAATTCACGGGCGTAGGTAAAGCTTCCTGTGCTAGCATAAGCCCCCCTCTCTCCTGTCTGTTGCATGCTTTAACAAAGTAAGCTAAGCATATGTCAATAAAAAAATCCGGTAAATCCCACGCCTTGTGGGAATCGACATTATGCGAAGCAGTCAGCGAGTGGCAGCCTATGCGGCCTTTTTCGGTTTGAGCTAAGCGTTACGAGGTAGATCGTTCATTGCGTAAATCGCATGTTGGTTGCGTAAATTACGTGTTTGTGTATATTGAATAAGTCCCGAGCGTCTCTCACTAGATATATTGATAATGATATCTCGGTGTCAGCACATAAGAGACTGAGGTTGTATTACATTCTTTTTTTTTGTTAGTTGTATATTCACTCCCCCTCCCTCTCTCGGTTATACATATATATATATATATATATATATATATATATATATATATATATATATATATATATATATATATATATATATATATATATATATATATATATATATATATTGTAAGGATGACAACGCCGAAGCGGCGCGGGCACGCGCTAAGGGACCGAGAAGAGAAGGAAGAGGAGGAGAACGAAGTCGGGGAATAAGAACAGCCGGCCTACTGAACAGGCGTTGTCTCTTGTTCCTCTGTCTAGTTCATGACAATGGCGCAGTCGTCGAAAGGCTTTGGCAAACCCCAACTGCTAGCTTGAGACAACGCGTCTTCCCGAGGAACGCCGTCCTGCTTCCTCAGTGATGGAGCCCGAAAGTCGACCACCGCCGCAAGTATCCATTCCACCACAAATGGACGGCGTCCAGGCCTCCATTGTGCTTCCGGGGAACTACTTGACCGGCGGCGTGCTACTTCGCGCCGACGATGTGCACGGGCTCCTCTCGCCTGGTGAGGTCGCTCCTTGTTCCCATGGCGAGTATTTCATGACCGGGACTCTGCCACCATCTGAGCCGCCAAAGGACGCCGTCCACGCTTCCTTGGTCACGGACCACGCCGCCGTGAGTGCTGCGACCACCGCATACTCCGCGGCCGCAACTCCTGGCTCATTGGGACTTTCACCCTACAGCGACACGGAGCTCTTCCGTTTCCTCAAACAAGTGGCAGAACGTCTCGACCGTTTTTCGCCGCTGAACTCCGTGTTCTCGCCTGCCGCATCACCACCATCGGCAGCTATTTGGGCAGTACCGGAGTTCCATGGCTTCCAAGACGACGTCTTCGGGTGGATTGAGACCGTCAACGCACTCGGCACCCTCCTTGCCTGGCCGGAAGACCGAAAATGGCTATTTGCCATCGACCGCCTAGGCGGTGCGGCCAAGGCATGGCACGGCTACGAAGGGATCAAACAACAATCCTGGTCAGAATGGTGTGCGAAGTTGACAAGTCTCTTTCGGCCCCTCATTCCTGCCGGACCTCATTCCTCATTCCTTTCGGACCTCATTCCTGCCGACCAATTTTCTACCGCGGATGGGAGATGTGAGCCTCAGCACCTCGACAGTGCACCTCGGCCATCCGTCACCCTGCCCTCTCTTGTGGAACGAGATAGGGAGGGGCATGATGTAGCTGTGCCCTTTACCAACGCGCCCACTCCCATACATCGAGCTCACGTGGGGCGCCAGCTCGATGTCTCGTCGCAATCCTCCAGCCCGACTACTGACAACAAGACCACCCTCGAGCCTCAGCATTTGGTGATGCCGCCTCGAAGCTCGACACCACCTGGATACGCGGAGTCGTTGTCCCTTGTCCTGCCGGACGAGCCACGAATTGACGCACTCTACCAGTCCAAGGATGCCTGTGACACCACGGCTTATGCTCTGCCTGCACCGGAACCACCTGTCATGTCACCCGAGGCCCCACCTAAACCGCCCCTAGAGCCATCGGACGTCCGCCACTTGCAAACTGGCGAGTCCCTCAATGAAGCCGACGTGTCTGCCAAAGTTGTCCTCGAAGATCGGTCACTAGAGCCCAAATCTAGCGGTGATTCGGATGGTGACCTAAGCTTCCCCCCACCCGGGCTGCTCTGCGGGACGAGACATTAGGGTGGATGGAAACCCAACCTTGCAACTAAAGCCTGCCAATGAACTCACGGTGGTTGCAGAGCTTACCTTCCCTCCACTTGAAATTTCACGGCCGTCAACCTTTCAGTGCAAAAGACTTCCGACAGCACGTTCAGGAGGGCGACGGGAGGATCGTCGGAGGCACCCTCGTCCCGCGCCGACTGCTCACTGTTACGCACTCGTTGCGCCTTCTGCAGTGCACTTTGATTGGCAGCGTGGCCGAGACCAGTGGCCGCAACAAGGCAGCAAATGTCGGCCACCTGAGTGTTCGACGCGTCGAGACACGGCGTGGCGTACACAAGAAAGACCACACAGGCACAGCCAGAACCGCCCGCCAGAGACGTTTTCTATAACTGTGGCGCCCCTGTGTCAAGGACCTGTGGACCAATGTCGTCCGCACTACCAATGTCATCCGCTGGAAAGCATTTCGGCAGCTCCCCATGCAACGTCGCTGCGTGGCCGATACCGTCCGGAACGCAACAGCCAAGGCTGACCACCAGAAGTATCGTTGGCCCGTCAGCAAGCCAAGTCACTGCGTGGTCCTGACCGGCCTATGCGAGGCAGCCAAAGCCGCCCGCCAGAGATAATTTCGGCAGCTAGTCATGCTACGTCGCAGTCGCGGCCGAGTGTAAGGATGACAACGCCGAAGCGGCGCGGGCACGCGCTAAGGGACCGAGAAGAGAAGGAAGAGGAGGAGAACGAAGTCGGGGAATAAGAACAGCCGGCCTACTGAACAGGCGTTGTCTCTTGTTCCTCTGTCTAGTTCATGACAATATATATATATATATATATATATATATGTGTGTGTGTGTGTGTGTGTGTGTGTGTGTGTGTGTGTGTAGAGAGAGAGAGAACATTGTGGAAGGGCAAGTCGGGCCCCCGCCCCCTCCGGGAAAACGAAAACTCTCCGCCTATGTAAACAATGACAAGCACCTATTATGATAGTTAAATGTTACAGCAACGCTGCAAGACTAAATACTGTTGTCGTCAGCAAGAAAAAAATGGTACAGTAAGAACGTCATAATAAACCAAACACACCTTTATGTTCGCGTCCCTCTAAAGAAGAAGGTAAATGCAGCATAACTTCTACTGGTTCAGTCAAAAATTGATTCCTCGTGACAAAATGTGACTGGAAAATGCCACCAGAAACTATACATGGTTAAAATTTTGTTACGTGTTTGTAGGAGCACCACAGAGTTGAACATAATCACTCATGCCAACAGGCGTGTGGCTTATCTTTGTTTAAAATTTCCTATAGGCTCACTGCCGCCTAAATCATGGTACCCATGCAAGATATGTCCACTAAACAAGTGACCATGATTCCTTTTGTTTGTTTTTTCACAAGACTGTAATTATCATTAGAAACTTGAAGTACCATGTAAAGAATTGATGCCCATCTGCATTCTAATGACCAACAATGAACGGATCTGCTTTCCCGCTTCCACGGCTCCAATCACAGATGCGAATAGCTTCAAGAATGCCGTTTAAATGCTTTTTGTTGTCTTCTTCTCTTTAATTGCCACGACTGTATTTCTTTTTTCTTTTTCTGTTTCTGTACAAGCTTTTTTCATTAACTAGTTCTTCCTTTAATGAACTCGGCCCTTTGAAGTATCTGATATATAGGGTTTTGTGTTTTCGGATAAATCCGAAAAAGATCAGTAAACACTCGCCGTTAATTTTTCTTGCCGATTCAGATTGATACCATAAACTCCCATTTTAAAAGTGCATTTTCAACGTTCAAAGGGCATTTTTAAAGCTGAGAATCACCACTCTAAAGGAGCATTCCTCCATCGCCCGGCAGCAACCTCGTAAATTATGCTTGCGTCTATTACAACAAGCTTTAAAGTTGGAATAGCAACGAACATAGGTGTTTTGTATTCAAGTATTCGTGCTTGTATATATATGTGTTTGCGCGTTCAAACATTCCAGACATTTAAAATACACATAGTGTGTTCACATGTTGTCGTGTTCAGATAATATTTCTTCAAATATTTCGGAGAATTGAGAATAATAGTATTAGGTCCTTCATTTTTGATCGAGAAGATGAGGGACGTTGGGAGAGGAAGCTGAGAAGCAGCTTGACTAGCTCCTGCCCCCCCCCCCCCCCCCCAAAAAAAAAGAAAGAAAAAAATGCCCACTTTGGCGAGTTTACATCAGTGCATATAAACAGTCTTATTAACTGGATAAATGAACAAGTGAAAAAAAAAATAAAATGATAGAGAAACATGACTACCAGCGACATTTAAACGCATTTTCATTTTAAACAATGTTACTACGAGTACATTGCCACACCTTATAAGGCAGAATTAAACACCAAATTTTAAGGAATTCAACATTTACCAGGAATAAACCCCGATAAGCGCCAAATTTACTACAAAAAAAATAATAAACTCCGATAAACACCTTCCAAATTTTAGGAAAAATAAACTCCGAAAACCCGGAGGCCTACCTATTTATTGAAGAAATAACGCAGGTATCGCACATCTATAATACACGAGATGATATGCACGACAAACTGGTGCATTGAATAGGGCCCGTAAAATATCAGGCAGCGCTTGCTATCCGTTAACTACCCGATTCACTAAGATATGTTCACACAATATGCAGCTTACCTGGAACACCAGTGTGTTATAGTGGGTGCGTGTGAATGCTCATGCGCAAGGCGAGCGCTGCTACACCGGGGCTCGCCAATCACCTAGGTGGCTTCGCCACCTAGGCGCATCATTGATGTCACCTGATCATTGCTGCGCCATTTCCGCGGCCAAATTGTCTGTGCGCTATGGTGCACCTATAAAAGGGCACATATGCTACTCATGCATGCACCCTTTGATAGGGATTGCGTGACAGTGCATACGCACGTCAAGTGCGACGGTGCAGGCTTGCGAATATATTATTCCCCTATAGCTGCTATAACACATAAACATTGTGTATTTCCGATAATATCATATCTTATTGTGTCTTTTCTGCATTTTATTCGCAAGTGATGACTTCTTGATCGCTAGTAAATTAACAAAACTGACGCACGTTGTGTTGTGTCACTTCCGTCCGCATCTGCGATGCTGCTTTCTGTGCCCAGTTTTCTTGCTGGCAGCTCTGCGTTTCATCCGCTTGAACGAGCGTGTATATATATACGCGCACGGGCACTTCTTCCGGCGCCGGAAGCAGCCGTCATCGGGGAGGCCGTGCCCCTTAAACTGAGGCCTCGCGGTCGGCGCCGGTACGCTTCCTGTGTTTCCTCAACCCGAGCTCTCGCAACGCAGCGCCCGTCGTTACTGTCTTCCTCCGCATGCCTCTATACGATATCTCGCATTCATGCAGGGCTGTAATGTCAAGAACAGTCCCCACTTCTCGGCTGCAGGCACTTCTTGTCAGCGGACTTACGGCGAATGATGAGAAAGCTTCTATCGCGTGACAGACACATCTACTAAGGTATTTGCCATTTTCATTTTATATAGTATGCTTTTAGTCAGGTCATTAGAAGGATATATATGTTCAACAGCAAAATAGATTCCCACCATCGAGAAATAGCGTGCCTCGATCATTTAAGCGTCATGTAAGTTTTCTAGACATAGAGAATATTTTCTTCCAAAAAAATTGAACTTAGCGTGCCTCAAATAGGTATCTGTAGTGCACCACTTTAAAACAGGAGCGACCGCTTTTGAATTTATGACTCGTTGAGTGCAAGCAAAATGTCAGGCAAACTGCATCTGCTAAACAAAAACTTACCGAAAGAAGGCATGGCTGCAAATTACGATATCTCCGTTGACTGAATTTGATTGCTTAGTAAGGCGTTTTATCTTTGGTGTTCGTCCTGTTGAGACTGAGGTACATGCCACTGTTATAATTGCCTATTTGCTTGTAAAACATGAAAACGTTAGCAGTGGTTTATATTCACTAGAGCCTCCTGTCCGAATGATGTAACATACCTGGTTTATTTGCACAGTAAATAATAATTTTTCATGCTTTGCGAACTTGTTAAGTTAGCCATGTGGTAGCGGACTTTTTCGTTCAGATCTTTGCCACTCTTACGCTCACGCGAAGGCAATGTGTTCCAGTCAGTAAGACAGCAGATGGTCGCTGCTACTCACGAAGAGTGTAAAGAAATGGCATGGCAAAATTTGGCGTGTGTAAATATCGAGCCGAAACTGATTTCACGTTGAGTTTGAACTTCGGAACATATATTTATTTTAATGAAAGATAACATCTAACGACAACAGTTATTAATGCGGTACTCACGAGTACAGAAACTATGTTCGTGCCACCAATAGCGTTGTTAGAAAACTCCACATATAATGATTCAAATTATCAAATATTAAAGTTAAAGTTGCGCGCTAGACAACTGAGGTTAAGATAGCGGAGTGCCGATACGCTTGATGTGCCAGCACATATGTTATCGTTAATCAAGTTCCGGCAGAGCATCCGGTATGTGGGTTTTTAGCTTGTCATCAATCGTCAGAACAGTCACGCCACATGGAAACGCAATTACACCAAGCAATCGGCTTAGCAGTCAAGGCACCACGACATCTTTCGGCTCAACGCAATTCGTGGTTACGTTCACATAACATCCAGTGGTGCTCGTGATGTCGGGAAGGCGTGAATGGTTGTTGGTACGCGAAATTTCTGCTTTTAGCTTTATTCATCAGCAAAGGTATCATCCATCCGTCATGCACCACCCCAAGCGGCTTGACGCCCGCACCACGATACTGCTTCTGCAGCTACCGCGTAGCATAAAATTGTGTACTGATGTAGTCGGGGGTCTGCCCATGGAACCGGAGCCAGCCAAGTCGCAGGGAGAAGTCGAGCAGAGTAGCCGGAGCTGACAACAGGAATGTTTTATTTACAGTATTTACATGGTAGCGTGTTTGTACATGATGCAGGAAGATGATGATCTGGAGCGTCTCGGCGCTCGCGTTTTAAGGCCTTAGCCTTCCCAAGATTCCCTGCACGGGAAAACAATAAAGTCCAGGATAGTCCAATCGAGACGATGTCTTCAACTCCGCCCCAAATGGGAAGGTCAAACACCGCCTCCTTCCCCGCCCTGGAAAGAGGGAAGAGGCACGCCCAGTTCGCCCGTCGGCGAGGGAGAGGAGTGCACAGGACGCAATACGGCCTCGCACTGCACTGCACAATGACCTGGCCGAGGTGACGCACATTCCTGTAAACCAGCCGTGTAGTCCGGTGCAGCGATGACTCCTCGACAACGGCTGCGACGCAAGTGCTTCCCATGCGGCTGCCACGAAGGAACCCACGGAGTGTGGGAAACGTGTCTCCCAAGTTCTCGGCTGATTGTTCGGTGCGTCGCGTAGCACGATGAACAAAGCAAGCAGCCTCGCCTGCAAACAGCCCCTCCTAGGCCATACCGTCAAAGTCGGTCAGGCGAGTCGAAAGGGGTTTGACGAGGTGCGCCGACGGCCCTGAAGGATTCAGAGCAGGATTGCCATGTTGTCACCGCTACTGGTGCTCTTCGGGGAACGCTGACCCGGGAATAAAGCAGGGCAGACTGGCGAAATAATCCTGCTCGTCTTTATGGCACGGGGGGGGCAGCGGGGCGCCTTTTGTTGGTTCTATTCATGCGACTCTGCTGTAGCCCCTGAGACGGGCCGGGCCTGACATTCCGTCAGCCTCAGCGGCTCCCGGGATTATTATCGCGTTTTACGCGGATGACCGCCTGAGGCGCTCAAGGAAGAAGAAGCGGCAACTGCGGATAATGGCGCGGGAGACACCGGCTTGGAGGCGTCGAAACCCGACCTGGACATCGGGTCGTCAGGCACCGGAGACTGGGGCGATGTGGGCAGCCAGAGGCTTTTCAGCGCAGCGCTGGAAACACTGCGCGTCGACCATTAGAGACGGCGCGCTTCGCCCGAATGTTGGAATTCCTGGTCGCCCATAATTCACCCGTCATCGGACAGCTCGCCCCTTTCCTTTTCTAAATTTGGAGCTTGTACATTTTTGCTTGCTTGAGAGAGGGCTTTCCACTGGTGTGGGCTGCGGGGGGCAGTCGTCGAAGCTGAGACACACCGACCGACAGGGAAATCTGTCTCATCAACCATGGCAATTGGTTAGGTGCCACGCAGGGGTGGAGTCGGGTCCTACGAAAAGAGACCACGGGGCCACGGTTGGGGTGGTGCGATGCGAATCATGGTGGTGCGATGCGAATCATGATGGTGCGAGGAGAGTCATGAGATAGCAATGAGAGTCGATGAGATGAGGGAAGAATGGTAGGGTGAAGTAGGAAAGATAGCGACGAGAGACGATGAGGCGAATGATTGGGACGTGATGAAAGAGGATTAAGATGGAGATAACTGAGGAAGACGACGAAGGAGATGATGATGACGAGACGATGAAGACTTAGAAGATGATATCGATGCCGAGATGGCGAAGTGCGCGGCGACGACCGATTCGGCTCCATTCAGCAGTGACTGCGACAACCTGCGAGCCCCGACTCGAACAACCAGCCCGTTGGCCTGCGACATGACGGACTGACCCGTGAGAGAAACTACCTTCCTTCCTATCCTTAAGAACTTTGCCAAGTGGCAGGCAGCGAATTTGAGACATTGCGCGGATTAACTAGTTAATTAATGACTCTCTCCTCTTTTACTTATAATATCGCTGTGCTGCAATTATTTTCCTTATGTGTCGCGAGTTTTGTATTCCTTTGTTATAATTTTGTATGCCCTGTGTTGTATGCCGTGAATTGTGTGTATGCAATTTCTAATGGCTAGTAAATAACATGTGTTCGTAGACAATTAAGGAAAGCTCGTTGCCTCTCTTCCATCCCGGTCCCAGCACGAATCCTTTTGAGTTGAAAGTTGTTGAGTTGCGCAGCCAAGAGGGGGGTGAGCGAGTGTAACGGTAGATAGTGGCGACGTGGGCGAGAGGTTGAGGACAGGTATTTAGTGGCCTCCCCTCTTTGGCGGCGGTTAACGGGGGATATCTCACTGCCCTCGTGTCTGCTGCCTTTTTCTAAATTTTCGGTTACGTCCAGACCATTAGAAATTCATCAAGCGTCACATAGTATGTTAACCGAACATTTCGATATGGGTGCCGTCAGCAGTGGGTGAAAATCAACAGGCCGACGCCATCCATCTCCGTATACGTTGTATACCAGCATCTGGCGCGTTTGTTAGTGCGTACATTGTAGATCTGTAATCACTACAGGCCAATACTCATGCGTTGCAAGGACGGCAAGCTGCTGCATGAATAATTACAAAAGTAAACTGAATGGAACAAGACTATTCATGATAGATTTACAGGCACGCCTACACACTCTGAGTGGCATCTTAGAAAGAATATTTCTTTCTGAGTTGGGTCCTCCACGTCCTCAATACGTGGTAATTATTTTAATCGCTTTTCTGTATCAATTTAATATTGCATTTTTATGTGAAATTTACACTACTTAACCACTAAACTATTTTCATGCATTTCCTTTGAAATGTAAAGGTCCCCTACATAGGTCGCACTCAATTCGCAGTCTTCGTCATTATTAATGCTTATTTCTGCAAAACGAATTTCAGGCTTTGTCACGACATCAGTCTTTGAACCCCTACGAAGATTTCACGCTGGCCCTCGGACAAACAACAACCCCATGGCGATAAGACATGCTGCGAGATCATTATTACTGGCCCTCTTGATGTCTACCACGTCATGCCCAGCTGATGCTCTACCTTCCGCGTGTCGTCCTGAGTACCAGAAGCTGCCGGGTGGCCTTGTTCACACCGCCTGCAAACCACCCAACAACAACTGCATCTTCGTATCGACTGGACTCAGCATGGCTGAAAAGGCCGAAGTGCTTAAGGCCCACAATGACCTTCGATCCCAGGTGGCGCAAGGGCGACTTCCCGGCTTCCCCGCCGCTAGAAACATGTACCGCATGGTAGGCCTCACCTGTGCGAAACATTTTTTGTGTGACAGGGCAGATGATTTATTTATTTATTTAGTTATTTATTTATTTATTTATTTATTTATTTATTTATTTATTTATTTATTTATTTGTTTAGGTCACCTTACAAGGCTCAACAGGGCATTGATCCAGGTGAAAAAGCGCAACGCAAATAAAAGGGAAAATACAACAACAAATACAGTAACATAACGAGAGGAAATATTATACAGGACAAAAAAATTTGAAACACAAAAAGAGTATGAATGTTTCAAAAGTAGGGTACCCTAATATAACACTCTAATACTATAATCATCAGCGTTTATTTTACCCTAGAGCAGGGGTCTCAAACTCATCTCAGCCAGCGGGCCGCACTGACGCAATAAAGTCCAGCAAGGGCCGGGACAACAGGGGGGGGGGGGGGGGGGGGTGCAGTTTCTACAAATTGTCAGCTAAAGTTACCTTTTGAAAAAAAAAAAACTTTCCCATATCTCAGAAACGGGTCATTTCTGAAGAGGATTTGGCGCCAGGATTCCAACATGTCGATAGCGGTCGCCTAAATGACTAAAATCAGTACACCGATTCGGAAATGTAGTTTTTCTTACACGGTTATGCTTCAGCACATGGTGAGCACATGAGGTGCCTCACAAAAACAATGCTTCAGACCAATCATGCCTATGTCGCACACGTACATGCTTCATATGCGAATAAAAAAATGTGGGGCGAAGACAGCCATGTGCGGGCCGCGGGCCGCGGGCCGCAAGCGAGAGCCTCGCAGGCCGCATGCGGCCCGCGGGCCGCGTGTTTGAGACCCCTGCCCTAGAGGTTGCAATGCATGGTGAAATAGAGGTCACTTGCAAAGGACACATTTAAATACATACATTAGTTAACACCGTTATTGAATATTAATATACAGCAAGGGACGTACTATAACGCAGGGAACTGGTGAGTAATGAAATACAAACAACCATATCCCTACAACATAATTGCTTCAGCAGCCGTCGCTGCTAGAACGAATAAGCTGAAATTTTACATTACAAGTAGCCGATGTAAGGGAATCTACGTCTAAAACAACAAACTCATAGTTGTACTTGCTTAGAAGCGATGATTACCGTATTAATTACATCTTACTGCTAGTTGAAATGAAAATGTGTGCTGGTCAAACTTATAGGCTGCAGCGTGCGATTTCATAAATGTCTCCGTGTTTCTATAAGTGTGGCTTACCTGATATTTTTCGCGAAGCACACTAGCTTGCATAGGTCGGCAAAAAAAGTGCAACTCACTCAGGCTCGCTCCAGAAATATATCTTGCGCTTTGGACTCACTCAGACTCAGACTCATCAAAAGTTTCCCAAGTCGGACTCACTCGGACTCACACTAGGGAAATTTTTCTTCAACCGGACTCACTCGGACTCACACTCAGCAAAATATTGCTCACCCGGACTCACTCAGACTCAGACTCACGGCTCGATCTGAGTCTCAGTCAGTCCGAGTGAGTCGACTCATGAGTCCGTTAGTCTAGAATTAGCTTTTTCAACTGTTTAAAACCAATATCTCACGTAATCGGTGCTCTTCTTGGCGCCGTTTGATATAGTACCTTCGAATACGAGTTATGCGTGGCTGCAAACCAGTAAGGACCTTTTTCTTGAAAGAGATGACAACATAAGACATATTTATCAAGAACTACCCAGGAAGAGTTGGCGGGGGGGGGGGGGGGGGTGAGTTCAAGGCACCCCCCCAACGTAATTCGCGCCTGTGATCAATAAATATTGAAATGGTGTCTGAACAATACTGCTTTGGAATACGTGTGAGTAGCCGTGAGTATAAACGTGAATCCAGGTAAGGCTCACAGTAATGCTGAGTATGAGTAGGTAGGACCATAGGTCGGCAAAGAAAGTGGAACTCGCTCAGACTCACTGCAAAAATATATCTTACGCTTTGGACTCACTCAGACTCAGACTCATGAAAATTTTCTTCAACCGGACTCACTCGGACTCAGACTCACGAAACTTTTCTTCAACCGGACTCACTCGGACTCAGACTCACCAAAATATTATTCACCCGGACTCACTCAGACTCAGACTCACGGCTCGATCTGAGTTTGAGTGAGTCTGAGTGAGTCGACTCATGAGTGAGTTCGCCGACCTATGCTAGCTTGTAAAGGCGAATAAAAGCGGTATAAGGGCAAATAACATTCAGCTGTTGAGATCGTCCCTGTTACATTGTTGTTTTTCTCCTTTGCACGATGCGTTAAAGCACAATCGCATGTAGTGTCCCGCATTTTACTCTTCGTTTTAAGCGAATGTAATTTACTGATACATTTCGTGACATTCCCACGCATTATATATGCAAAAACAGCACGAACTGATCTGTTCTTTTGTAATAATTGTTGTGGTTTTACGACCCAAAACCACGATATGATTATGAGTGACGCCGTAGTAGAGGGCTCCGGAAATTTTGGTCATGTGGTGTTCTTTAACGTGCACTTAAATTTCAGTACACGGAGCTCTAGCATTTCGCCTCCATTGAAATGCGGCCGCCGCGGCCTGGATTCGATCTGAAGACCTTCGGGTCAGCTGTACAGTGCCATAACGGCTATACTTTTTTTTCTTTATTGCAATGTTAATACAATATGCACATGTGCCACACATCACCCACCAGTTTGCGTGAGGCTGGCTACATTCACTTATGCATTTTTAAACGTGTTTCAATGTATCTAATATACAAAGCATTTCTTCAGTTGCCCCTCAGTGCTCCAGCACTTCTCTGAGCTTCGTGACCTGTTCAACAAAATAGGCATTAACCGATCGCGCTTGGGGCCTCAGCATTTCGTATATCCATACGTGACCTCCATATGCTATAAAGGCCTAGAAGCGTACAGAGGTCATACGGGACACTATTTCCTCGAACACGCAGAAAACGAATACCGTAGGCGTCAATTGGTTAGCTCCTTCTTCAATGTTCTCTGCGGGACATCCGAAATATAACACAGCATCCCAACAGTCAATAAAAACATGTTCTACAGTTTCCGGTTTGTTACACAAAAGACAATTAACTCCCCACGGCACAAACATACCTCGTTCTTCAAGCCATGTTTTCACAGGTAGTGTGCCTGTGTGAAGTTTAAAATAAAGAAAAAGGTTTTAACCCCAGGTGGAACTAACATCTTTTTTGACGCGTTTCAGGACATCCGTTCCCGCTCGCTCTCCATAAATGGTTCTGGAGAGTGGGGCTGGAAAAACTATGTCTACCAGGTCCTTTCGTAAGGCGCTTCCAGGGAGCGTTATTCAATTGAAAATCTACTTATAAGAAACCTATAGGAAGAGACCATCTCGCATAAGTAGCGGGATACTTTATACGGACCGCTGTACACGGTGGAGACAACAAATTCTGGTATAGCTCCCGGTAACATGACCTGAATTATTGTACGAAAGAAAGGGTCTTGTTGAACTCCTTAAGATACCACTACGGCCTGTTATTCTGTGTGCCTTGATATGTCCCTCTCCTGAATCAGTGTAATCGAAAAGTAGCATGCCTTTTTGAGCAACCGGAGAAAGAATACTTTTTCAGTAATTAGAAGCACAAGTTTTATTGCGAATAGCAATTATATGGACACTCTCGGCTGATTTTTGCCGTCGCCGTCTGTCGACGCCGTCATGTCCCGGATATGTATATGCATGTGTATATAAAACAACGCAGAAAGAAAAGTAAATCGGTAGAAAAAAATTCTGAACCACCTGACAGCGGATCCGAACCAGCGACCCCTCGCTCCGCAGCCTGCTGCGCTAACCAACAGAGCCTCACGCTATGCACGTCCCAGCGATATAACGGCGAGCTATTCATATGCACCATTTGCCCCTCGCCGTAGGCAGATCTCGGAACAGCTTGAGCGTGTTTTCTATCACGCAACGCTTTTACAGTTTCTTTCAAATTGAAAACTGCCCTTGAAATGCGCACGAAAAAGTGGCTCCTTTTCTGTACCACTCATGATGTAGAAGGAAAAAAAGAACACCGGGCACAGTTAGCGTCAGACGCCACCACGCGGCAGGAGACGCAGAGGGGTAATTCCACGTGCCGCAGTTTAAAAGAAAAAGAAGTGTCAAACAGCGTCGAAAAGTCATATAATCATATAATCAATCCTCGGCCAATCACCCTGAGTGGGTATGAGCCATGTCAGAGGCAGCAACAACAAGAGCGTCGGCTTCTTCATTGTGGACACTGGCAGCGCGTTGCTCAAATACAAACACGTAACAACTGCGACAGTTGTTAGGTCACGCTTGTCTTGAGTATACCTATGCGTCCTTTTCGAGCGTCCTTCTTTGTGCTACGGCGGCGCGTTGCAAGTATTGAGCTGCTTGTCGTTCTTCGTGCGACAAACTAATTTCTTGCTGTCGCATTCATTGATTCACCCTAGTGGCGAAACTGTGACTTTTTTACGCATGTGTGTGTGCCCTGGCGTATAGACAGCTTGTATTAAAGCTCGTGTGACTGTTGTTCAGGGCATAGGCGAAGGCATATTATAAAATGCTCAAGCTGACATACACGTTTGGAATTTCGCGGTTTTATTCGCGTATTTTCATTGCATCATTTGGTAATGCCTGTCTTTTTATTTCACCAGTCTGTACGTATTAAAAATTAACTGGCTGTAGGTATGTATCATAGTCTGGTCGGCCAGCATAAACAGGACGTCATTTCTTTAGCGCAGAAATGGGATGAAGACCTAGCACAGGTGGCCCAGGCGTTCACGAACCTGTGCGATGACAGGCACGATAAAGAAGCGCAGCGAAAAACATGTGAGTTGCAATATTCTGTCGTTCTTCTAGCGATTATTAAAGAAAAAAACCGCAAGTAGAACCTTTGTTAAGGCCCGTTTCCATATTTAAGTATTTTTCCAGGAAGCGAAATGAAGCAAATTTAAGAGCAAAAGCTTCACATAGGATCAGTCAGTGAACAGTGTACCAATGCGATTATAGGCGATAATTTTCCCACTTGTATTAATTATTATTGTATTAAATGTCTGACGGAATGCATTTGAGCGTAGATCATATGAAAACTGAAATCGATGTTTTAATTATTATCTGCGTTCATTAACTTATTTGGAAGCAATTTGAAACGCTCGGCCCTGACAAATATGGCCATGCCAATATCCAAAATATCCAAATCGAAGACACTGTCAAACAAAACTACATGGACGAGCACAGGCGCAGTAGTCTTCTCTTCGCGTGTACAATCGCCAATATCTGTGCACGGCACGTAAACAAACGCAGAAATAAAACAGGAAAGCGAAATTTGACACTTCGTCAAAGAACACTTGTACGAAAAAAATTCCACTCTATGGATTATGCCCAAAATTCACGGAGAAGTAAGTGGCAGTGGTAACATCAAAACAGACTACGAAGCGTTATGGAATGTTTTCAGCGCGCAAACACAAACAACGACGTAAAAAAGAAAGGAGAGCTAAAAGCACTCGTTTGTCTTCCTCCCTAGCTTTTCTGTTTCGTGTGTGCGCGCCAAACTTTCCATAACGGATTACTATCTACTCGCCCATTTTAGATTACTTTTATTATTCTACGATTACAAAAGGATACCAGTGTGCGACTGAGGCAGGTGTATTGTTTCTTTTTATAGGTCAGAAAAAGGCGATGAAACACTGATAGGTACAAGCGACACACAAAGCTGCACTTGCAAAATCGGCAAGGGAATCCCGTTCTATCACATATAGGAGTGAAGAAAAACGTAGGATATGGAGAGGGCCCCTTACAGTTCGGCTTTTTACAGAAAAGTGAAGAAGCTTGTTATCAGACGTTTGCGCTGGGTTTGATATGTGAAGCTCATTTGCTACTTTCCTTCACGCATATTATATGCGGATCACTTTAAGTGGGCCGGGCGGTCGTATTCTCTCGTGTGCTGTAGTATGCTGTCGTCGTCGCTTAGCGTAACGCTCCATGTGTAGCATATTGAGCGCACGCTCGCACCAAGGAGAAGTCTTCTTCCTCCTGTTCTTCGAGCGCCTTGATGATGATCGCTTATCATCGTCAGCAAAAAAAACAACTTGTGCGCTTGGCGTAGCGGAGGCAAAACCGCGTATAAAAATAGAAGAAGAGAAGAAGAACGGGCGACGTAGAAAGAGAGAGGGATAAATAGGAAGAGAAAGAAATAAACAGATAAGAAGAAATAAAAAGAAATAAAGAGAAAAAAAAGACAGAAAAAAAACGAAAAAAGGAGAAAAAGAAAGAGAGAGAGAGGTGGAAAAAAAGAAGACTGAAGAGAAAAAAGAAGGCTGCCCCGCTCCGCACTTCATTCAGCCTTGGCACCCCTAGTGCACAGCTCCCTTAATTTTTTTGTACACATTTTAGGTGCTGTTTTCGAGCGCAACTCTTAGGTGCCCGTTCCTGCGTTGAGCGGCACCGCCGTCGCTAGCGTAACCGATAGACATGAAAAAATAAAATCAGACAAAAAAAATACCCAGGATTGAATGGGACTTGAACCCGGGCCCTCTGCGTGACACTCGAGTATTCTACCACAGAACGACCCCGTTGCTTGAAACGTATTTCCACAAAAGACCCTATACAGGCGTCATGCCGGAAAAAAGAATAGCGTTAGCCTATGTAACATAGCGTGACTGAAGAGTAAAATAACAACCAGTGAACACCATGCTAATTACGCGACGAGAGTGTGGTTTAATGCTTCACACCCATTGCATAGTGACCAGCCACAATTCTTCATCGTCATCAGCCACATGCAGCATCAACAACGCGCACATAATACCTTGCAGATGTGTAGCGGGTATTTTGCTTATCCGCAGAAAGACGAATAATGGCGTAGTGGGTGCTGCCCGACTTACACAAAAATTATGATTTATGGCGTAGTGGACACCTTGCATCTGTGCTTGTATCAGTTGCACCAAGAGAGTTTAGAACAAGTCCGGTCTTTCAGTTTTCGCTGGTTCGCGACGCCAGTAATGCGGAAAGTGGTGGGCGAAGTACTCGAGCGCTGGCACTTTATTTGACAATATGGAACGAATGTTACCTTGGTACGAATATGGAAAGCGAAAGCTTCAAACACAGTTGGTCTTGCCCCAGACGAAGCTGCGGTCAGAATTCGCATTTGGCAGTATCGTAATCATAAGTAATTTTTTTACGAACATGAACCTAACTTATTACCATGGCCAAATCAAATTATATATTGATATAATGATATTTCTGCACAACCCAAACGCGAAAACGAAATTGCAGTTTTGAGAATATGAGGGTTTGGAGCACAGCGCTCTGACTTAAAAGTACTTGATGTTTGCGAGCTGCTGCGTGGTCTTTTCGTTCCTGCAAGATGCTTCGCAGGAGATATGAAAAGGCTGGCGATAATGAAGTTATATACTATGAGTATCTGAAGAATGTTGGTATAAAGAATTGTTCCTTTCAATTCTAAATTGCGTTACATGAGCGGAAAGCCCAATAGACGAACACGGTCGCGCTTGTCAGTGCATCTGGGAGAATTTATCTATTTTAGAAAACAATGTCAAATTAAAAAAAAATAGTGTTTCTTGGAGAAATAATAAATGAACTGGTTGAAAAAGAGTACTGCTACAGTATAGTTTTACGTTGTATTGCAATATGGACATGCTTGCTTATATCCCTGTTCATATATACTTGATATGCTAATTATAACTACACTAGTTTGTTCGTGATCGTTTCTCTTCATGAATCCACTGCGTATTCTCATAAAACAATTTGCTGACATGAACATTATATGCGCTCATGTGCTGTTTTGCGTGTATGTTCTGTACACGAAAGACATACTGACTGTCTGAGTTTTTCGAAGTACGCAACTTCAGCGTTCAATGTGGTATCGACGCAGCAAAGTTCCCGAAAGTGGGTCAGAATATTGCCTGGAATTACGAGCCGACTGAGACGCAAGTCGTCGACAGCGCCGGCCGCGTGAAGGACTGGTTCGATGAATACAAGGACTTCAAAGCGTCCAACGTCGATCCTTTCCGCGTTCAGCCTGGTCCGGTGGTGACTCACTTCACGCAGGTGCGATACATTGTCATTTCTGGTTTGACGATAAATTTCACGCTGCTTCGTTTGTCGAAAACCAAAGCAGTCACTGGAAGGTCGACATTTGACTCGGAGAGCAGCTTTGTTGCCGTGATTTTTGTGTACACCGTGGCACTTGCCATTTGAGCGCACAGTCGTGACTTCAGCTGCAAGTGCGTTGAGTGAAGCAATACTTTACCTTAATTGATGGAGCACGGAACGAAGATACAAAGCCACTTACGAAGTGTTCAAGTAAATAAAGCCTAGTGAGATAGGATCACGGCGCTTTTATATCTATGGCAGAGGCCTGTCTCTTACAACGAAAGAAGTGAGCCCATTGTTATGGAGATAAAAATGATGACGAAGATTATGTTCGCGTTCTTTAAAGCAGTTGAAACCAGAAACTTCTTGTCTGAGGAGAGCGACTACGCCTAATTCACTCGTATTTCTTGATATGTTAGAAATTACTGGCACGATCACAAAATAAGAACGTTTTTAGAATAACAGATATTTCTGCTCGCTTTCCTTTTTGCTAACTCGATATAATCAGTGATATATAATTCATAGACACAAGCTGGGCTCTCAGGGTGCCCCTGTTTCGGTGCAGTTTTCTTTGTCTGTAGTCATATTCCCGGCCTTTCCAATTAGGACATGGTAGACCTACACGCCCAGTTATTCACTCTAACTTTCAGGGGGCATAGGTTTTCCACATGCATGCCTGGAATGGGCTACACAGCCGGGCCAGCAACACCATGCCCCTTCCATTCCATCTTTTCATAACTGAACTCACCTGATGAAGTCCATGATAAAACCAAATGCATGTAGTGTGCTGCGCTGACATGGAATATATTGCCACGCGCTTATTCTGCGAGCGAGATAGAGGCAGACGAAGACGCGGTAGCCTCGCGCCAAGTGCCTTTGTTTTGGCTGTGCTGTGCCGACCCTTTCTGGACTTGGGCCTTGTAAACGTCGCCTTTGTATTAAACGCGACAATAAGGCACTTCCACTTGAAATAAAGTAAGGTACCATTTCTAAAGCCACCGTCGCAATCGAAAAAGAACTTTTTTGCCAGAGAAGTGAGAGGGTTTGGCACCAGATACTCTGAGACATAACCACAGGTTCTTGCACGGTGATATCGCATGAGGCTTGAACGGCTTACTCCTGAGACTCGTAGTAGAGAAAGGCGCGACAAAAAGTACTCTCGTACAACGTGCTAGCTTCTGCAAAATTTAGCGACACCAAGCCAGTGTTGTGTGATAAGGTGCGAAGAATGCACTGCCGTCTAATTTTTGCGAAGCTCTGGTTAAGCAGTCCGCACAAAAAATAAAACCTGTAAGAAAGCTTTTCCCTCCACACCCGGCCAAACATGACTGTTCAGGCTATGACAACGTATACCTTAAAGAACACAAGCATTCACCGTAGCCACGCGCGATGTCCACCAACAATGCATTTTTGTACAACGGGCACATGTTTGCTTCTCGCGTATTTAGTGCGGAAAGACATGTGCATTAATTTGTGGAAGGTTTGCAATTTTAGTAGACCGCAACTGGGGCTAGTACGCGAAAAGGGCCAGAATATTCTCTGAAAAACAATGTGTGGCGTTATATGTGTGTATGTCGAGTCGCTCATAAGTCGATGCGCGGTGGCCTTCAAGTATAGTGATTTCGGCCGGTGGACAATGCCCATGAATATTTCCGGGATGAATAAGTACCGTGTTCAATTCACAACCGCCGCAGCTGCAGTTTCTGATATTTTGATGCGGGTTAAAGCCATGAACCACGAAAAAAGAAATGATGAATAAAAAATGCTGATGTAAACTATCAGAAGAAACACGTTTGGGGCTTCGGATTGGCTAGACCAGTGTGGGACATCTGAGTGACAGTTTTCTAAAAAAAATGTGGATACATGAAAAATGCTGCACAGAATGAGGTGATAAACGCAAATTAACTTGCAGTTTACCGTCCCGTTAACGCTAATACTCTACATAGAGTACTTTGTTCGTTGTTGGAGGTGAGCATCTGCGACAGCTCTGACTTTCTAGACGTCGACAATTGCTTAAATGCTTCTGCAACATGATGAAAAAAAAGGCTATTGTCATGTGCTTTCAGGTAGCATGGGCAGAAACGCGTTACCTAGGATGTGGCTATACGCATTACAAGCTTCGCAATGACGATAATCCCAGTCTTCCATATAAGAAGCTCTTCGTGTGCAACTATGCACCAGGGTAAGTGAGGACTCTGTTAGTAGATTCAGTGAGTTTGTTCATTGTGAATTGTGTAATATGCAATGTAGTTCGCATTTTCGTTGCACCATTGGAAAAAAATTATTTGTTCTTTTTTTTCGGATTAGCTGGTTCGACATCAAAAATTGTTTGTGCCTGTGAGTTTTTATGTGTACGATTTGGTTTTTGAAGCCCGAGAATCAAGGCTGAAGGAAAAGTTTCTTTTTCATGTGAAAGTAGGGGGGCCCAGCGATTGTCCCGCGATACTTGCATCGCATTGTTTAGCAAAGGAATGTTTTCTTTTTCTTTGCATTTAGACATTTAGATAATAATCCCGTTGCCATTTATCTGATGCCACCTGCACTGAGACTACCATTTTGTTTAGAGCTAACCCCTTGCTCAATCCTTTGCTTGCAGAGGCAATGTCATCAGAAGATCTATGTACAAGACTGGAGCAGCTTGCAGTGCGTGTCCAGCGGGAACAGTGTGTGATGCAGCTACCAGTCTATGCGTAAGTCATACTTATTCCCGCGTAATTCTTTTGATACAACTGTGAGAAGAATCAGACCTGCTAATAAGAAAAGCACCGCGCTTCTTAAAATCAAACAAAATCGTGTTACGTATGTATGACTGTGACGTCAGAGATTCATTGTGCATGTTTGATTAAATTCACAGAGCGCGGAGTTTGCTACATAATTAAAGACTGATGACACCAAATTTAGTCAGTTATTATGAATTGTTCCTTATGATGTTTATTTTGTTTATGTATAGCTGAACCGAAAAAAATAAGTCGGGCCATCACAGAATCACTTAGCTCGAGTTCTTCCGTTCTTGATGTGCAAACATTGCATATCAGTACTTCGATATTTGGTGCGCTTTGCTGTTCCTTTATTGGTTTTGATAACATTTTATTTCAAATGTTTTTTTTAAGTCTTTGGTGTTTTATTTTCCGCTGTTATTATTTCTGGGCTTTCGGGCGCTGACAATAGGGTAGTCTATCCATAATTATGTGCGGAAACGCAATACCTTGTAGGCATGTTTGCATCATTTAGCACAGTTAGCCGCATAAACGCAGTAAGACGTAAATACATTACGTGGTAAGCTTTCATGCCATCAGCATCAGAAAGCATGGTAGCATATGCAGGACTACGATACAATAAATATTTTCTGCGGAGGGGCTCATATCGTTGGACAGTAGCACAGTATCATAAAGGATATTTTGTTTTGGAACAAACAGCCCCTCATTGGCAACCCATGCTAAACTCTCTGCAACCACTCTATTCCTGCTGCTTCTATGCCTCGCTTTTGTATTGGCGGGCAGAACGCTAGGAGATATTGCGGCAGAATTGATATTGTGGCTCTCTATGGGGTAATATGTATGCCCCTTTGGAGCATGAAAAGTATGGACATTTTAACAACATCATTTTTTGTGTTTTGATCCAGTTTGTTCATCACTTATATTTTCAAGCGCTAAGCCTAGACTGAATGCCTATCACACCAAGCTTTCCTGGCGCGTCGCTGCAGTGTCCAAACTTTCATCGCTATTAGCTCGTCAAATGAAGTTTCATGATCAGTCTCTGCATGACAAGCGTAAAACCGAGGCTAAAAGCATGGCCTGAGGGCATTATAGCGGAGGCCCATTGAAAAGCATGTACCTATTTGACACAGTAAAATGAGCCGCCAGCTTCTCAGCGTTCTATAATTACAGATCGGAATAAGGCTATCATTGCTTTGGTGACTCATATGCGGATCTCTAGTCATCATAAGAACTGTTCACAGAGCGTCGTTAGTACTTAATCTGTTAAACATAAATGCTCTGTGAGTATGAATACTGTGTTATCAGATGTCAACGAAATTGGAAAGGGTTATGTCACAAGCTACAAGCGAAAAGACAAAATTTTGCAAATACGCTGCGCCACCAAAGGGTAAATACGAGGATTTCTGCTGACATGCTTGTTCTCATTGGATAGCGTTACAAAACCCCAACGAGAAATTGGTTGCAAAAGTGCACATTTACACAATGTGCATTGCATAGTTGAGTAACGTAAAACCACTAATTGAAGCCTGTCTCAGCTGGACTTGAGATAAGTCAAATTAAGTGCCAGCAAAATTATCCCGCCTTAGCCTCTAACTCCAAACACAGACTGAAGACTCACCTGTAGGCTTCCTCTTCATGGATCAAGTGTCAAGTCAAATTTTAAGCACGCGAGCCTTTAGATGCTGCTGTCAAAACTTCGTGGTCATCTTTTGAAGTTAAATAGTATCAGTAACTGCTGAGGATGCGGTAAATATGCATGGTGTTTGGTGCTAAAACACTTCGCTTAAGATTCTGGGTCAACCAAAGTCGACTATCGTCCACAACTGACAGAAATGGCTCATTGTAAGTACACTTGCAATGACGTGCCAAATACCCTGTCTTCTATATAAGCAGAAAAGCACTGTTCCACTAAGGACACTTCCCAAAACATAAAAAAAAACACAAAGCGATACTGCCTGTGATCTGGAAAAATACCGAAACAACCGTTGTCAGTCTAACATATAACAAACGAGGTCCTAGCTCTTCAAAAGCATCACTTAAGAGGCTTTCCACCTTCAATTGTCCGAGATACAGGGGTGTTGCTCGGTATGCAAGAAAGACAGGGGATTGCCTAATGATCGGCGGAAGCAACCTGTCACAGTCGCAGAAGCAATGTTCCATGGTGTACCAGCCTAATACCTCTGGATCAAGATCTTGATTTTGATATTTTCAGTGCATAAAAGCGCGTTTTTCTGCCCATGGCAAGGCGACCTCCTGACTGTCAGTATTGTATGTGTCATCGGCATTATAAGAATGAAACGGTTTAGTGACATGACGCCTTAGACACAACCACCAACATTTAGGAGGCATTTTCGTTATTCAGCTTCAAGTGCTGCGTCTAAGTACAAGATATTTACTGTGCAAGTAATATCTCATTTGATGTTTAAATAAAATGAATTGAACTGAGGGGGAGACGGGGACGATAACACGACAACTCTGCTCTCAGAATGCGATCACTAGGTGTAATAAGTTGACTTTCCCCAAGGATATAGGAAATTCTATTGTCTCTCATATTTCCGCTTGGGAATTATTAAAAGTACCACACATTTTGTAAAATCCAGGGCTCGACGAAAGCCCGACTGGTCGGAATAAATCATGGCGGGAAAGGATGAATGCCGAGCAGTTTTGAAACCAAAGACGTTATGGCCCCGTCACGGGGGCCTAGTTTAGCGAGACTCCCGAACAAGGCCCCTGCAGAGTGACGGAAACGTCTTTTTCGTTCAATGATTGGTCGGCGCTGGCTAATTTCGGCCAAACAAGATCTTTAAACAAAGAAGGATGAACGTATCTAAAGGTCGTGTCATTAAAAACTACTTATGATTTATATTTTAGCCTTCTTACTTAGGTGTTCCAATGGACCGCTCTCGCGAACGTACCCAGAGTCAGCTTGAATGTCGATCGTTTGGGACTCAGGAATGCGGGAACGTGCAGATTCACGCCTTGACCCCTGCATCTAAACTTACGTTCCATTGAATAGCAGTTATTTCAGTATTTCCACTGTCATAATGGATGTTTATAGAAAAAAGTTGTGTTTACGTTCGCCCATATCTCTTTGAGCGAGTGTGTGTACAATTGTATATATCAGCTATGCAGGCAGGTCACGAAGCGCGCGTTACTTGTACCAACTGAAAACGCGACATGTGCATGCTTCGTGAGTGGACAACAATGGCTCGTTAATATACCGCCTCTGTGCGGAGGACCATTTGTGTGTCCAGATGATCTTTTTACTGAATTTGCTACCATGATCGATAAGTCGCTCGATGTTTGGGGTCCGGAATCCACGCGAAAAATGATTTTCGCTTCTTAAATGTATATAAAGGCGGCAACAAATTTGAGCATGTATTTCACTCGAAAGCTTTTTTTTATTTTTTTACAGGCGCAAATACAATCGGTTCATGATAATTCGCGTCTAAAGTGGCTGTAAGGTTTTAAAGCAGGTTTAACTACTGAAAGAACACACGGGTCTGCTCATGAAGCCGTTTGTTTTTGTTAGGCTGAAGTGATATGTCATTGATATTACAGGTAACCATATGTTTTATTTAAAATGCTTATAGACATTTCACGAATATAACTTTTTTTTCCGAAGCCTTGTCTACCGTACCGTGAATTGCCCCTTCCAGTCGTATAGAATGCATAGCTGCGAAAAAGGCTTCCAGGTCTTTTCTTTAGATTAGGAGTCTTATTGTGCCTGCAGTTCTTAAGAGAGATTAACATTACAGACGGAAGACGAAGGCAGCTTTAATCAAACACTTGTACCACGACCACATGAAAATATCACCACACCGGAACTTATAACGAAGGTACGTGTAACACACACCCAAAGACTAGTCTTCAATAATCATTCATAGCATACCTCTGGAAAAACTGCTGCAACTTCATGAATGTATTAAAAGATATAGTATGGTTTAGGCCGGGACATAAGATGAATACACTTAGTTAACTAACTGCTAATAGAAAATCACTTACAAATATCAACAAATTAAACGCTTCCAAAATAATAATTTTCCTGGAACTATACACAAATAAACATATAGCGACATTCTCTTCTTCGCAATAGAACATTGCCGGCCTTGGGATAAAATTTCGTAAATTTTAGAGAGTTAGAGACGGTTCACGATAATTCGCACCTGAAGCGTTGTATAGTTTTAAAAGCAGGCGTAACTACAAAAAGAAAACTGTGTCTGCTCTTGAAGCCTCCTTTGGTTAGGTGACGCGACATGTCATTGTCATGACAGGCAATTATACGCTTTCTTAAGGTACCTTATCAAGAAGTTTCACGGACACAAACTCTTTTTCTCAAGGCCTTATCTCTAGTATAGTAATTGCCCCTTTCAGCCGCATAGAATACATAGCTGCGAAAAAAGTCCTATAGGTATCATGTTTAGTTTTCGGTCTTACTGTGCCTCCAGTTCCTAAGAAAAATTAACATTACAGACGGAAGACGAAGGCAGCCTTAATCAAACAATTGTACCTCGACCACATGAAAATATCAGCACACCGGAACCTATAACGAAGGTACGTGTAACACATACTCAAAGAGTAGTCTTCAATAATAACTTATTGCGTACCTATGACAAAAAAAAAAAACTACTGCATGTTCTTGAATGCATAAAAGATGTATTGTAGTTTAGGCAGGTACATAAAAGGAGCACATGTATTTAACTGATTGCTAACAGACAGTCTATTACCAATAGCAAAAAAACGCTTCCAATAATCCGGTTAGAAAGAATGGCTGTACCAACTTCCTTGACGAAAAATTTTAGAGACAGCCGCGTAAAAGTGTTGTACTAATATGTTTTTTTTTTGTTAATCTGTGTATGCGGATTTATTGTTCCAGAGGAATTGAATATTGGTGTTTTTATTAAAAAAGAACTTTCTGACAGGAATGCTGGAAAGACGCCGAAGTCGAGGCCATTCCCTCAAATACATGTCTAACGCAAAAATGCTATCGGAAAACCGCTGTACTGATTCAGGTCCCACTTGTCTATTTTAGTGGGAAGGTGCATTATATTCATGCGTACTTAGTCCAATGTTCCATGAGAACTTCTCAGGCGAGGGTGATACACTGAAGAAATAAAACAGGCACTCACCTTGTCCGAAGAAAAAACAAACATATATTGACGTTTCGGGGCCCCTACGGGTCCCTTGTTCACAATCTTGAACAAGGGATACGTAGCGGCCATAAAACATCAATATATGTTTGTTTTTTTTCTTTGCACAAGGCGAGTGCCTGTCTTTTTTCTTCAATTCAATTCATGCTTACTAGTTCTGACGGGCGCCACTATGCGTTGATGTGGTCCGTAACAGTGTAGCGACCTCGTTACGACCCTAAATTTAGCGATCTGAGAAAGAGTGCTGAATGAGAAACAGAACTATTTTGTTTTCATAATGATTATTTTTCATAATGATTTTCATAATGATCAGTTGATTATTGTTCTTGTTACTCGCAACATTATCCGCATATATAACTTCAAAACAGGAAGAGTAACAATAATTGCAGCTGTTCGAGCACCCAAAATCAACAAGCTGACATCTCAATGATAAAAGTTTAAAGGGCAAAAGAAGGAGCGTCAGCGGTTAGAAAAAAGACCAGTTGTTGTCCCGTATGTCCATAAGGTTGCACACAACCTTAAAAAGGTGGCCAATAGGTACAAAGTACCTGTGGTGTTTTCTGCGCCGAGGAAGCTGTCGGGCTTGTGCCCACAGATTTCAAGAGGACCCGTGCCTGCCCCCCTGCGGTAAGAAGCATGCGAGGCCCTACGTCACCTGTGAGACGGGAGTGGTCTATGAAATTCCGCTCTCCTGTGGAAGGGTTTACATCGGCCAGACCGGCCGATGCGTAAATGATCGAGCGAGGGAGCATGATCTGTCGATCAAGAATAATCTTTTGGCACATTTGCCCATGCACTGCAGCGCGTGTGGATGTGAGGCAAGATTTGACAATATCACCATTCTAGGGAAGAGCAAAAGGGTGATCGAGCGAGAGATGCTAGAAGCATACCTCATCCGAAAGAAAAAAGATATCTGTATTAGCGATACCTCGGTGTTACTGCGTTCAGCTGAATTTGATTTTTTCGGCAGGTTTCTGACATAGCACGTGCATTGAAAGTGGCTGATTGTTGGTGTAAAGCAGGGTGTGTTTGCGCATTTGTGGCATGGTGAATATATTGCGCTGGATTTGCAAGAATAAAATTAGTTGCGAGTTGACGCTCTTTCCTTTCGCCTTTTCTTCTCGTTGGTTTGCGTCGTCGAATTTTCTTGTCTCAATGATAAGTTGCGCGAAGTTATCGCACGCTTATCAGCATTCTGCGAAGGCCATTTTGGCGATGTCCGCTATACGCGCTGAAATGAATGCAGCTTACCAAATGCCCACATTGTTCTTCAATGCTTAGTTAATCAGACAAACATTTACGGTATGGTTATGGTAAATGGTTACATTCAAAATTTGACAACTCACGAAATCTATCCACTTCATGGAGTCATTTTATTATCACTTTCTGTGAATAAAACATGCTGCTATTATTGAGCGGCATCTCTGTCCGTCGAAAACAATTTCTACATTTCGTCCTACCTAGGCCCAACTGCCGAAGTTAAGGCTTCTACTTTAGGTGCCCTTAATGTAGACATATAAGAGAAGATGCCTCAGGCTTAACTCTTGTCAACCTTGCTACCTACGATGGAAAGGTACACTTGCCGTGGTTTCGCAAAGACTTAGCAGATAGTGTTTCATTAAACTTAGGCACCATTCTTTACTTGTCGTTTGTGTTGCTGAACAACGACGGCAGATGTAGCAGCTTCAATATTGGCACGCGTCAGAGCTTTCTAAGCTTGTCTGTAACGCGCTAACCCTGCACCCTTTGCTTCGATGCTTCGATGTTTTCGATTAAGCGATTCGATTAAGCGGTTCACTTGCGCTGAAGTGCAGGCATAGCAGGTCCAACCGGTTCACTTTCAATCGGGATGATAACAAGAATTGTAGCGGTTTTCAGCGGTGAAGCACCTTAGGGTCTAATCCTTGAACGTTGTCCGGTGATGACGATGACGGTGATGACGATGAAGAATAAACGCGTTCCAGACCACACATTCTCTTTCTGCCATGGCTGAAAACGATCGTGGAAGCGCTCTCACCTGCGAAAGGCTGAGCGGCAACGCCGACAACAAGCTGCTGCTGCGAAAGCGAGATCGCGGCATGCGGTGGCTCAACGCCTACGCAGACAGCAAGCTACCCCGGGGCGAGAGCTCGGGAAGCAGCCGAAAAACGGCAACGCCGACAACAAGCTGCTACGCCGGCGTTGAGGGCGCGGGAATCGGCGGCTCAACGGCAAAAACACATTGTATATACTGCACACACGCGTTGTCATTTATTTACATGCGCGAGCGGGCAATTTCCCGGGTGATTTACGGTAAGAGCGATACCCAGTGCTTCGCCCATTCGTCATGATTCACTTCGTGGAAATGCGTTAGCCTAATTTTTTCGTCCCAAAATCAGGATATAATTATGAGAGACGCCGTAGTGGAGGGCTCCGGAACTTTCTACCACCTGGGGATCCTTAACGTGTACTGAAATTCAAGTGCACTGGACTCAAGCATCTCTCGCCTGCATCGAAAATGCAGCTGCCGCTGTCAGTATTCACTCCCGCAAACTCCGCTGTCATTGACAAAACTGAGCGATCAAACACTGGTGATGCAGCCGCTAAATTTTCTCCTGGTCACGTGCTACCGTAGTGGCCAGGCTGTGAGAGAGTGCAGCTGTGATCCCCCTGCACAGCGATGACATGGCGACGCTTTCGCTTCGGCGGCTCTAGGTCACTGTGACGCGATTAACGCTCTTGTGAGACATTGTGTAGAAGAGCTCTCGTTCTAAAAGCAGCAAGACGCTTACTGACCTGTGTTAATCTTCAATTAACTGGAATCGTCACAGCATTTCTTCCTGACATATTCCCGCCCGCAGCTGCGCCGCAGCCCCTGGCTTCTTAGTCAAGACATACCCATAATTGTAAATGTGCACTCACCAAAGATACTTCATTCGTCTTTTGTTATTGAACCTAATTAATATTCCAAGTTGAGACTGTTTTTAAGTAGCTTGAACACAACAGTGTGTGAGTCATGGAAGATGTAAATTAGCGTAGGTTAATGAGAAATAAAAAGCTCCGTGGCAGAAACCTTCGACCCTTGTGAATGCTGCGGAGAAGAACTTCCGCGATAGTTCACAGGCACGCATGAAATGAGACGTTTCATTGATAAATCAAGCTATGAAACAACTGCTAGCTCCACGCGCCAACTGAACTTAACCTACATTTTAAGGCGAAAGCCTTTAATGTCTCATGCTCACGTCCGTCCGGTGTCCGTCCGTCCGGTGTCCGTCCGGCGTCCGTGCGTCCGTCCGTCCGGTGTCCGTCCGGTGTCCGTCCGGCGTCCGTGCGTCCGTCCGTCCGGTGTCCGTCCGTCCACACCCCCACTGCGCATGCGCCAACCCATTAAAAAAAATAAAAATAAAAACCTCCTCTCTACCTCTCTCTCCTCTAGGCATCCCTCCCCGCGGAGGCCACACCCTCACTGCGCATGCGCGTCCCCTCCCTCTCTCCCCTCCTACGCTCCCCCCTCTCTACTCTAGGCATCCCTGCCCGCGGCGTCCACACCCCCCTGTTGCGCATGCGCGTCTTCCCCTCTCCTACGCTCCCCCCTCTCTCGCCTAGCGACGCCGACGCAGGCAGCGTCTGCTAGCGAGTTTCTTGGTTGAATAAACCGACTGCTCGCGCTGCACAACCGTTCACTCGCCACCCCGTATATATGGCAATGGATCCTGACCTGCAAGGTGGTGCCGGTGGGAGATATCTCCTGTGGGTTGTCGAACGATAAAAAATTCGCAGCGTGCGCGTTAACTAAAAGCGGACTGCGGGTCTCTGTGTCCAGTCCGAGTCTTCTGTCTCTCATTGCCCATTAGTAGCGATTGGGATGTTCCAGTAGGAAACACCGGTCCATCACTGCGTGCCTTGCGCCCCCCAGGTTTCTCTCCTGTGCAACGCTGCGATGAGCGCCAGCATCAACGCCGCCGCCAGTGTAAGCGTTAGCGCCCGCTGCTTCGCATCTACACATGGTTTCCCTTTGGCGGGAGATGGTGTAATCTTTAAGGCGAAAGCCTTTAATGTCTCATGCTCACGTCCGTGCCGGTGTCCGTCCGGTGTCCGTCCGACCTCCATCCGGCGTCCGTCCGTCCGTCCGTCCGTCCATCCGAGCTCTGGCACGGAGCCAGGTGGCCGCCGGGATGCGCAGACGGACGCCCGTCGCGTCGGACTCTATAGCGCTCGCGATTTGCTTGCGTAGCGTCGCTGTGCCTAGAGTTTGCAATCATTCTGACCGACGCCGTCTCAATGGACCCAGGCGTTCACGGAATACACTTTCCAATTTACAAAGGGTCCGTCAGTTTAAGAGCTGGAACGCGGATGGCGTTTGCACGATGCGTAAAAGCGCGAGAAAATACTAACGCATGCGAACGGAGGAAGATGAGTCTCGCGTCTCGCTGTGATTCGCGGTAAAAAATTAAAGAAGAAAACACGCACCCATTCGGTTTGTGTCTTATCCCACTGAGAGTGTAAAAGAAAAAAGACATGGCATAATCAGTGGAAAGGCCACACGCTTTCGCCGAACACACTTTGGAATGTGCAAAGTGCCCTTCAATTTTTAGCGCTCATGATTCCTTATTTAAGGTGATAAATATTCCTCAAACGTTCGATTATTCACTTACGTTGTGTATGGGCGCCGATGGCTTCTGTAGATAACATTACCATTGTGCGAATTCGAAAGTAAGTTCTCTTGTCAATTGTACTCCTTGGCACTGGACTTCCTCGTCAGTCGAAACAATCCATTCACATCTTTAAAAAGCCACTAAGCGTGTTCACGTCTAATGAAATTACAGACGGAGAACGTCACCTACAAAGAAACACAGAGGCCACGCAAGCCTAAGCATATCACCACAGTGCAACCCATAACAGAGGTACGTTGCGAAAAAACAAACAAACAAACAGGGAACACATATTAAGACATCGTTGGTCGCAATAGTATGGTACACATGTTCGATGAGGTGAATGGAATACGAAGTATAGCTCGTAATTGCACGTGATAAATTTCAACGGTGGAGTCATATTTCTGTTGTTTACTAAAATTAAAATAAACGATGTTTGCGGTCAGTTTAGGATGAAAATGAACGCTGGGTGGGCTAAATTTTATTTCATACTTATCTCAGCAATTAGACTAAGAACTACGATACTATAAAGACGGACGCAGCACAGTCTACCAACGCCAATTTTTATCGAAATGACGCGACTACATATCTACGGCACATGGAAAAAGATTGAAGACGAAACAAAGCGAACAAAATATAAGGCTACTAATTTCAACATTCCGAGTATTTGCTCTGAAAGACATTTCTGTGTGGACGCATCAGGATACTTTTAAGGCGAGGCGACCATTCCGCTGTATTAATTCACTCAATTAAGGAAAGAAAGCGAGTTTACTCTATGCCATAGCTATAAATGAAACAACCGATTTTACACAAGATAAAATTGTAGGTAAATTAATAATCAGAAGTACGTTGTCCTCTGATTGTGTCAGTCTGCGTAGTCGTATTAATTTCTACACAAGCATTTACATATTTTTTTCCTTCAGATCTAGCAAACATCCAAACGTGCATGATTCCTGATATATGCAGCGCTAAAAACGAAGACCAAGGAACAATAGTGCACAGAACGAGCGCTGTGCGCAGCGCTCGTTCTGTGCACTATTGTTCCTTGGTCTTCGTTTTTAGCGCTGCATATATCATGAAAGCTTTCCAACTTGCCCAACTTTCCATTCTACTATGGAAACGTGCTCCGTTTATAACTATCTCAGCTCGGCTTGGCTTGCTTAGCGTAGAAGTCTCTTTAACTATCCCATGTTCCCACCTTAGCTGAACTACCAGCCTTTCTTTATTCTCACTGCTTGTTTTGTGCGCGAGTATTGCGTACGGTATTAGAGAAACGTTAGTCAATGTGGCAAGGGGCACTAGCACATTAGGTTGCAGTTTATTATGTAAATCTAAACACACCTCACGCTTTCACCAAGAGGATTAGGTAGTCGGTAGTGGATTGTAGTCACATAATAATTCACACAATCACACGCGTTCATGCGTGTTTGGTGTATTCCGCTTTGTATGAACAATCTTCATTTTTTTTGTCTATCACAAATGCCTCTTCAGCTGGTTTATTTATGTCATTTTTGTACATTTTTAGGTGACCAAGGTGGTGAGTATTTTATCACTTTTTTTAGTATACAATTTCGTTTTATGTATGGTTGATCCTGCTGTTTGATTAGTAGTGTTTGGCCTCGGTGCGTTGATGCACAATGAAAAAACTTACTGTTACACCAGTCGGTCTATCGAAAAGCTGTTTCTGTTGTGTGGCACTACGCTGTTCTATTCAGATATTTATTTTAGTGTGTTCAAATAGAGAAAGATACGAGGGCTATTTAACAGGTTGAAATGGCTCCAGCCAAGTTTATAGAGAGCCCGACGTTTCGGGACCGATTCGGTCCCTTCTTCAGGGGGTGACTAGGTTGGTCGTGGAAGCATCTGCTCGTCTTGTTTCACCACGGCTCCAGGTTTTCCCTTCCCTCACGTTTCGGAGGGCATTGTTCCTAGGGACCGGTTTACATTTCCAGGCTTGTTCTGTATGTGCGAGGTCTCCAGAAACAGCCTCCTTCCCAGATTTCTTTCTCTTTCTAGAACTGAAGTGCCTTAGAAGTCGATCTTATGGCCGTGATTCTCACAGTGCTCTACAAGAGCGCTGCGTTGTACTTCCATCTTCCTGACGTCGTTCTTATGTTGGCGCATTCTTTCTGGGAAGCACTTGCTCTTGCCTATGTAGCTGGCTGGACATTCCGAATACGGCACCTTGTACACTACGCCTTGGTGTTGTTCCCTAGAGGGTCGATCCTTCGGCCGCGGTAGCAAGCAGGTGAGCGTCGACGCAGGCTAGTGAATCACCGTAACCCCTTCTTTTCCGAGAATCCTGGAGAGCTCTTCACTGATGCCCGGCACATATGGGATGACAATGCGTGAGGGAAAGGGAAACCCGGAGCCGTTGTGAAACAAGACGAGGAGATGCTTCCACGACCAACGTAGTCACCTCCTGAAGAAGGGACCGAATCGGTCCCGAAACGTCGGGGTCTCTATAAACTTGTCTGGAGCCATTTCAACCTCTTAAATATTCCACCCAGCCAGACAGAATTTTGTCGAAATGTTTACATACGAGGGCTATCGTGCACTTAAAAGTAAGCACGAACATCTCCATCCCACAAATATAGCTATACTCTAGACTACACATACGGAAAGAGTATAGTATTCCTTTTCTGGTGTTTTTTTCTTTTTTTTCCTAAACAAGGGTTATCAATAACTTTTCTTGTACAGCGGTAGCTGACAGTCCGCTGACTATTCTTTGCACGTAGAGTCATTCGTCGAGAGCATTGATATAGCTGCTGATGCTCGGAATCCTCTTATATATATTCGTGGTTTGCCACCATAAAACAGAAGAGTCATTTAGGCAATAACTGCCCTGATAAGTATCTTATGGTAAAGTCTGTGTCATTTGGCGTGAAGAATTTCGCGGCCACGATGAAAAAATTTCGTTGATGCGTCAGTGGCTCAATGATATAGAAAACCACAACGTACGCTGAACAATGCTATACATATGCCATTATGGACACTATATATTCAAGATAGTCCCTTGTATGCTAACTGCTGCTATGCTTTTGGCATAACGTGCAGTGGTGGACGCTGGGGCGCGCCCTCGAACATGCGATCGTTGTAGGGTACTATACAAGCGGTATCGGAAGATAGACTGCCGTAGAACACGATATTAAAATACGCGACCAGTTTAATGGTTTCTAGGGTTGAAGCCCAATGTGACGAATACATAAGGGGGTTCCTGTTCTTATGATCACAGTGAACATATACGTCAACCATTTCGCCCAGTGTCCTGTTCACGTCAAAAGTCAGGACATTACTGGCATGCTCTGGTGATTCAATGAATAACTTGGTGTCGAGCGACCTTTAGGGAGAGGCACCTAGACAACCTCAGGCGCCTAATGTCATTGTTTAAGCTCATTCGGTTATATGTTTGATTTCTTACACACATTGTTCTTCGATGTAGTAACTCTCATGCATGCCTATTTCCTTATTCATCTATAGCACGGTTAATTTGATCACTGGGCATTCTGTCATCTTGGTTGGATATTGGGTTTACAATGTGGAGGCGCCTTGTCATGCTTGTACGGCTTTTCGCCGGTTCCCTTAACAAATTGTGATTTTTTTTCCTTTCTGCTTCTTGCCTGAAATAAGCTTCAATTTCAAATAGACGTGCCCTCTTTTAATGAGACATTCGCAAGGAGTGCCATCATGAAAGGACATATCCGACGTACGTTTCATTTAGCGGTTTTGCTACCAGCGTTCCTATTTACCTTTTAGAAATAGTCATTATATCTGTCAGAGAAAACTTAAATATTAACCAGTGTGTTTGATTCAAGCAGCCATTACCCCTTTGGCGCTTAAATGGCGAACTACGAATGGACACATGATATATTGCTGTTTCATGTACGATTGCGCACACTGGTGGTACTAACACCAAAACATTTAAGACTAGTTCGCAACAACATTTATAACTCGACAATAAGTAATATAGTCTTTATTGTTTTTTCTATCCTTATATTTGTATTTCTCAAATTATTACGTATCAACGGAAGGCTCACTAACTTTAAATCAAGATTCAATGAAGTAAAATAAAGCACCTTTTTTTCTGCAGTATACACCTGGAGAATCGGATGGCTTGGACGGCAGCACCCGTTCACAGTGGGGAATCCTGGCCTTCTTCCTACTGGGGCTTATCGCCACGGCTGCTGTTGCCGCTGGATTATTTTACGTGCGCTCCACTAGTCTGCGGCCTCCTCATCCGGCCCAAGAGCCGTGCACAATGTAGGGGCCGTGGGAAGAGTGAAAGAAGAAAACGATGAAATGACTCCTTCACGTTTTGTACCTACCCATTTCTTGCACTGATTCATTGTCATTTTCAATGCTTATAAAGGAGCATTTGGTGACCACTCATCAAGATTACAAAATAGTGCGCTCCGCTTTGAAAACACGGCCTCGTACGGAACATCTGGTTATGTAACCACATTCGCTGACATATGCCTACATAAAGGTGGTCACTGTCTAGCCATATAACAAAACTTAATAAGGAAAGTTTTAGAAGAATGGACTGTTGGGCGAGTTGGTATTCCATGTTAGAATGCGCTTGTGTTGTTCCCGTCTCTCTTCGTCCACGTTTTTCGCGCACTTTCTTGAAACAAGGAAAGTTTTAGAGTTTATACCCGAATTCTTAAAGGAACCATGACATTCAAGTTTCAAGGTGAAAGTTTGGGCTGATGCTGAGCTGCACAAGTCCCTCTACAAGCCGCGAAGACAACTGAAGAAATACCTTCCCGCTTCTAAAAGAGTTCTTGTGCTTAGAAGCGTTGAAAACCTAGGAGGCATTATGTTAAGTTGGAAAGAAAGGAGACTGTTACTTATTTTACGAATATTGACTATGAAATGTCGCACCTAACAACCATTGGTATCGCTCAGTTAACTTAGCCATGATAAAATCACACCAACACGAAATATGTTGATAAAGCGACGCGCAAAAAACAACAAACACTGCGACTGCGTTCATGTAGAACGCAGACGCACGGACACCAAAAAATTACACCATCTCCCACTAAAGGGAACCATGAGGGGATGCGAAGCAGCATTGGGGGGTGCACACCAAGTTTCCGTTTAGGTTCACTCGGCCGTGGAAGCCAAGCGTCGGCGTCGAGCTACAGCTTCGCTACAGAGAGACAACGCGAGCCTGCGGCGAGGGCAGCGAGGCTTTCGAGACAAGCTGCAGCAACGGGGAGCCGACGCAGCGACCGCACGATTGAAGCGAGACTTCCTCGACCGAGCGCACGCACTTATTTGAAATGCGCGATGGAGAGGAGGGAGTGGGTTTACAGGCTACAGCGCGGGGGGGAAACGATGAGAGAAGGCGACCGAACGCCTGCGTAAACGCCCGCGTGAAGGAGGAGAGTGCACGGCCGCAGCGCGGGGGGGAGGAGAGAAGGCGACCGAACACCTGCGTAAAGGAGGAGAGTGGGAGAGAGAGTAGGCGCATGCGCAGTAAGGGTAGTCAGGACGCACACCACCGGACTGAGCTCGGCTCTAAGATGCTTCGCACCTAAAAAATCACGCCATATCCACGAAGTCAATGATGATGAGTGGGCGAAGCTCGATTGTTTTCATCCATGGCAGAAAGAGAATGTGTGGTCTGGAACGCGCTTATTCTTCATTGTCATCAGCGTCACCGTCATCGTTATCACGTGTAGTGGGTACATTCCACTATACTGGAACGCGCTTATACTTCATCGTTATCACGTGTAGTCGGTACATTTCCACTATACTGCGTCATCGTCATCTTTATCACGTGGAGTGGGTACATTCCACTATACGTGGCTACCTACCTACTACAAGTACTACTACTACTACTGCAGAGGAGGGACAGACCCCCACCCTAAGGAGCTTCGCCCCTAAAATATCATGCAGGGACACCAAATATAATGACAAATGGAAATACCCCTTGTTGCACAGGTTTCCAGCGGACGGCGTTTCACATGTGCTGCTAGAAAATTCCCCAGCTTAGGGAATATTTTTCGCACAACTCTAGAGGACTAACCGCGATGTCCAAGAGCAACCATAGGTACTACGAACAAGTGTTAGTGAGAGATTATGTTTGAATATAATGATCCTAAATATATGTTCACCAAATTACACCGGAGGCACAAGCTGCAACATTTCTTATATTGAGAGAGTGTGTTTTTAGAGGAGAACGCGGAAGACGATTCCATTTATTGTAACCACATCTGAAAAAATAAATATGGTAAACATGGAGGGAATCATTTTGTGCAAATGGAAGAATGTAAGCTAGAAATAGGATTTTGTTTTCTGTTAAACAGAAACCAAATATGCATCCAGTATTTGTTCTGAACATAGGATGCCGGCTTCAATTGATCACTAGCAGTATCACGAGTAATGACGCTGCAACCAAGGGCACTTGCCTTCGTAATTATTTATGGTCCCTTGGTTATGTAATTTTACCTGAGCCTCGTAGGCTCCAAAGAGATGGGGGGATTGGGTGATTAAAAGTGCGGGTAGAGGGAGGTGCGTGAATTATTATTCGTATACAGATGTGGGTAAAGTGTTTGGTGGCAAAAGTCTGGGCTTGACGGGCACATTCGAGTTTGTGGTTACTACGCTTACATCCGCATGAATTATCTAGCTCTTTGTCGTTGCGTTACTTGACATTCAGTGTAAAAGTGGAACAACCTTTTGAGAAGCTGTTTTTTTTTTACATTTAATGAAGAACATGAGCTGGTATATCCAGATGAATATGTTTTATTTCACAAATGTTACCTAATAAAAACTTTAAAACAAGAATAATCCAGTGTTTGTCTCAATAAATACGTCTAACCAACAGTGATCAGAGCAAAAATGCCCAACACATTATCAAGAGATGTTAATTCATTCAGTTAGCCTATTTCTCTCATACACTGTAAACCAGATTACACCCATATGGGTGTAATATGGTGTCTATAACTCACACCCCTACACCCCACAAAATGGGTGTAACAAGCAGGATTACACCTATATAATGGGCGTATTTCCAAAATTTCACCCATGGGTGTGAACATTCTTGTTCACACCCATGGGTGTAACAGCAAGATTACACCCATACGGCAAAAGGGCGTAGGGGTGTTTATGCACAATTACGCCCCAACGCCCATGCAAAAAATTCCATAATTTGAGCGGTACCCCTCTCCCAGTTGGCTCCCATAGAAGCGCTAGAAAGCTGATCCTTTAGCTAGTCCTTTTATGGCCACTAGACTAATCATAGTGGCTCCTGCCACAGTGGGAAAATACTGGCCCCAGCGCTATTTTTAGGGTGCATATGACGCACAGGATATATGGCCCTCACATACACAATGTAATCACAGCTGAATACAAAGGCATGACTCAAAATGTGTTGTCACATATAGCACGACATTCACACAGTTATTCCATAGTGCAAAATGAAATCAAGCTTTATTAAACACAGAGCTCGTACAGGATTCAGAAACAAGTTGTAGGCTGTTCAAAGACCTTTTTCGAGTGCGCAGAGCGGCGTCGCATTTGCGGCCAAAGACATCAAATAGGATGCGAATTGCATGGCATGGAGCACTAACGCAACGCATGTGTATCAAAATATAACGAAAGAGCCTTTATTTGCACTTTAAAATGAAAAACTGGTTTTAACATGCTTCAATGCAACACACAAGTACAGTGTAGTGAAGCATACAAACAGCAAGAACAGTAGTGCAGTGCAGCATGCCTTATTTCTCTAATATACTTAAATATTACATCAAAGCACATTGCAATCTCCATATTGATAACGACACAGTTTGCACATCGCGTGGCATGCGTGATGTGTAACATACATGACTAGGAGTTTTCATTTCACAATATTCCTTGTGTGTTCAAACTAGAGCTGTGCACGGGCCTAATTTTCAAGCCCGAGCCCGGCCCGGGCCCACTGACTGCGTCGAAGGCCCGCCCGAGCCCGACCCTAAAGGGCTTCGAGCCCGTCCGGCCCGGCCCAAAGTACAAAAATACAAACCCGGGCCCGGTCCGGCCCGACACCATGAAAGTTTGCTGCGGAGACAAGATATCACTTTTTTTATCATGGACATTTTATTCAACATATCAAAGTTAAACATATGCAAACGACACATGTTAGTTTGCATACAAAGATTACAAATTGTGTAAAAATAACAAGCTGTGCAGTGATTCGGACATCAGTGAAGTGCGGCGCTCCTGCATCACATATCCCATCGAACTGAAGTTCCGTCCGCTGCTCGCACTGGTAGCCGGAATCGCGAATATTTTTTCGCAAGCATAGCAAGCTTAGAATATCTAGACTCCTTGTTCTTCCAGAAATTTAGTATCTCTGATGCAGGTCAGAAGGATGATTGCATGGATAAATAATCACAAAGGTGATGAGTGGGTTCATCGTTAAAAAGAACAATTCCGGCACAACGTCTATATATTTGGTTTGATGCGGGCTTTGCACCTGGACCGGCCCACCCGAAGCCCGAGATGAGTAGCCCGAGCCCGGCCCGGGCCCGAGATAGGAAGACCTCTGCATACCCGAACCCGGCCCGCGGGCCGGGCCGGGCTACCTGGAGCTCGTGCACACCTCTAGTTCAAACATTCAGAATGCTGGAGAAACAATAACACCGGAGTGAAAACAATAAGCACCATTACAATGGCTTAACGGTGTCACTGCATCCGAACCATGCAGAATACTTGATGTAAAGATGTAAAATAATAAGCGCACCACATAATCGATAACATGTTGCCGTAAAACAATGCAATTTCCAACAATATGAAATGGACACACAAAGGCAGGGTGAAACAGTAATGTTACAACTAGCAGGGGTGTGACAGCCAAGTTAGGATCTAGAACAATTTTTTGGAGCAGCAAGATGTTGCTTTCGTAATGTAGAAGGTATTTGCAGCACCTTTCGAGGAGCTTCCACCACTGCTGCAACCCTTTGAGTGAGGTCGTGAACCCGAAACAGCCGTTTTCGGGATATGATGAAGAGTGCACTGCATCGTCAGCACCCAGTACATCGAAGACGATGTAGTGCGCAGTCCTTTCAACAGTCTGCATACAAGACATACCTAACATTAAACTAAACGTTTAAAAATATTGGGAACAATCAGAATCTCATGATGAGGTACCCTACAAAGAAAGCTCTAGTACTACTTCACCACTTGAGGTTTATTACTGCGCACATCTACGTACACAAGCATTTTTACATTTTAGTCTACACCATGGCTTACTCAATATGTTAGCAAAGATACATGGTGGGGAAAGAAAATGCTTCTACAATCATATTATGCACCTCTCAAAAGGTTTGAAATGTACCAGGATACTCAATTTTCAACCATCATACCCAGATTTCTTGCTTAGCTTAGAACGCCATAACCAGTAAGCCACTACAATGGGTGATAAACAAAATATAAACCATGTTAACAATTCAGACAGAAGAGTAGCATTATTCATCATTTACCTTGAAGGATCCTTTCGTAGGCATGCACCCAGCACAGATGTTCAATCTACTAAATGAAACTTGCACTAGCGTAAAACCCCAAGCAAGCACTCCCCTCCCTCTTTAGGAAGATTTCCCATATGCACCAATGACCGAGCAAGCCCCCATGTGAGCAGATAAATAGCGCTTATACAATGACCACTGCTGCTGGAAACACACCACAGTGTATCTGTTGAAGCTCACCTGTAGACTTCTACTCCATTTACATAAATAAGGTATACTAGATCATTTTATAATCAGTCTTTCACAAGTTGCTTGTTGGTCAAAAAACGATTACTTCACTTACGAGGCCACAAGTGAGGCTCACTGTTGTCAAAAATCTATAAGACATGCTAAATTTATTCTGCTTCGAGTGCATTCATGAGCAGCTGTTTCGATGCAGTGCCTTTGGCAGATAAATACTATATTATTTTTCAATTCCTGAAAATATCCATGTAACAGACGGTATTATTTAGAACTAAGATACATTGATGCCAAGGAAATTATAGGGGATGTTATTAGAAGTAATTGTAATGTAAATGTGAAGAAAGCAAAGTGGATGAAAAGATAACTTGCCACCGGCAGAGACCGAACCTGCGACCTTCGAATAACGCGTCCGATGCTCTACCACTGAGCTACGGTGGCGGTCATCCCACCGTCCACTTTGTAGGGTATATATGTGCATTTAAACGTGGGAGCGCTGACTGACGCTCCCACGAGTGACTGACGCCCTTTCTGTTCTGTCTTTAATTTTCTTCCTCGAAGGTTCGCGTCTATTTGTATTTCAGTAAAATTCTTGATACGTGGTGTTAACACTCCGGTGTGGAGGAGTGTTAACACTGCATTCCAAGGAAACGATAAATGTCCGATTTGCGATGGCTCGAAATCGTGTCACTACTACTTCTACGATTCAAATACAAAGATGGCAACTGAAAACAGGAGACAGCCCATGCTCTTAGCAAATGTGGCTGCAAGCTACTGGCAAATAGACACGTGATTAGTGCACTGCAAAAACAAGGACTCGCACTAAGTCGGAGACAGTCACATGTGGAAGGCGATACATTAAGTGGTGGCCTGGGCGAGTTGGTAACTCAATATCAACATGAATGAAGCAAATAAAAGTGTCATAATTAACACAGCAGCACATGAGAGGCCTGAAAGACACACTTGCGTACTGAAAACGGTAAGCGCATAAAGGACAACGAAAACAAACACAAAGAGTGGTACTTCCAGCTGGTAATGTGAAATTAACACGCCAAATGTGTAGTTCTCTTTGCTATGACGTGGTAACATCCCATGCCTCAGAACAGAGGCCACTGAAAAATTTTTGCAATTTTTTTTAGTCTAGCTTATTTCGCTAAATATTGTAAATCTTAACATTTGTACGGAACCAGGATGACAAAGATAAGATCTCTTGCTATCATGCAGGAAAAGTTTTTCGACCGAGCGCTCTAATGTCGCTCTCGAAGAAAGTATTTGCGTTTTTGCAAAACCAATGGATTTCGTTGCTATCTTCTGACGACCGTCCGCCTCGGTGGAACAGTGGCTACGGTGCTCGGCTGCTGACCCGAAGGTCGCGGGTTCGATCCCGGCCGCGGCGGTCACATTTCGATGGAGGCGAAATGGTAGAGGCCCGTGTACTGTGCGATGTCAGTGCACGTTAAAGAACACCAGATGGTCAAAATTTCCGGAGTCCTCCACTACGGCGTCTCTCATAATCATATCGTGGTTTTGGGACGTTAAACCCGATATTATTATCTTGTGACGACCTCACCTTTTTTTTTCAGTTAGGTTTTACCTCTTGATGCACACCGTTTTCAGGTCCCATTCCTTGTTGCTTCATTCCTATTCATTTGTGCTGGCTGCTACTTTGAAACCCACATTAATTTCATGTCACCGTTAATTTCACAGTCAATTTTGCCTTCGATAGCATATTTGTGTGCTTGGTAAAAAACTATTCCTGTATGATATCAAGAGATTTTTGCTTCGTCGCCATGCATTTGTGCGAATGTTAACATTTTTGATCTTTAGAGAAATAAGCAAGGCTACATGCATAAGAAAAATTTTTCGATATCATGTGTTCTCAAGCATGCGTTTTTCCATGTGATGAGCGAAGAAAACCACATATATGGCGTCTTCGTTTTGCAATAAATATCAAGTAGGAAGTAGCTCTCTGTCAGTTCGTTTTCGTTTACCTTGTCTTGGTGCACTTATCAGTTTCAGCGTGTCGTTTTACCAACTAGCTTGGACCCAGATTCTCGTGCAACACACTTGCATACCTGGCCAATCTGGGGACATCAAAGGTGAAAAAAAGTGGGGTGGGGGGGAGGGCGGCTGGGGGGCGAAGCCGGCCCCATAAATTGACATAGTAGGTAGGGGGGGGGGGACGCTGCGACGAACCTTCGCCCCCCCCCCCCAGAAGGGGAACCCTGCGTACGCGGATGCTGTTGCTTGGCTGCTTTTCGTTATTGCGATTGAGGAATGCAGTAACCTTACATACAGCTAGTAATGATGTCCAGTAAAGTTCTGAGACGTCAGCGATCGTACTGGTACACGCAATTATACGGCGCGTGCAATGAAGGGACATAGTTTGCCGTGTTCACCTGACAGCGAGTAGCCCCTTCCTAATCTTAGTACGTACACCCGTCGGCAAAATAAGTTGGGACGCGCGACTGGCGACCACAATCAGATAAAACTGCATCGCCGCGCCGTCTGACGTCTGCCGAAACATCGCAGTGCACGTGCGCGTCCTTTCACGCTCGCAGCGATGTCTTTGTACGCGCTTGCAGCGCAATAGCTGAATAAATGCAGCGTTTTGCGGTAGGGGCGCTTTCCATGTTCAATCTGTCACGCGCTCAGTTCGACGGGGGGCACGGTTGGCGCGAAGCGCGCGGCGCTCAGTTTCACGATTTATAAGATGACATATCTTGTCTCAGTGACAAACCGGTGCCACATATGCAGAATTAGTTCCCTTCTGTGCATGTTTTTTTTAATCGTACTGAAATGCGAACCAGGGCACCAAAAACGAACAGACGTCGAGCCGAAAACATGCTTCACTTTACTAGCATACGATTACCAGACAAGGTCCGGCTGCTACGCGTGATCTGTCGATAAATGCGAGGCGAGCGGTGGAATACTCACTGCCAACGTGCAACCGGCGAACTTTGCGCGTGATGGACTGAACAAAGAAAGCGACCCCTACCGCAAAGCTCTACATGTAATCACCTAGCCTGCTGCAAGCTCGTAAAAAGACATGGCCTACGAGCGTGAAAGGACGCGAACGCGGACTGCGATGTCTCATCAGACGTTGAACGGCGCGGCGATGCAGCTTTATCTGATTCTGGTCGTCGCTCGCCCGTCCCGACTTATTTTGCCGACGCGTGTACGTTCTTTCGCACGACAGCAAAGTACCATGCATGGCGAACACCATAGAACAACGTTCAAAAATTTTAGAACCTCTCTCATTTGTCATCGTTATTTTCTTTACGTATACGTAGAGAAGGCTATATTTCGGGAGACTTATCGCCGCGCCTGTACTACCATAGTTCGCCGATATACAGGAGTCCCGCGGGCAAATCGGAAGAGTTGGCAGGCATGCACTTGTAGCGCTTCGTTGCTCGCAAGCACGAAAGCTTACCTTTTCAGCAATAGGACCAAATCCAAAAGCGCTCTCCGTGTGGCTCCCAGCGTACACTTCGCTGAATGCTTGATCGGAAGCACTCAGCTTGCGGCGAGCACTAGTTTCAACGGAAGCCGTTGACAGAGGAGACGCACAGCGCCGCACCGAAGTCGTTGTTCCGTACTTGCCGATCCACGACAGATTCGGAGATTGCAGTGACACGCACTATATCTTTTGTACGCGTGAACTACGTCACCGTGGAAGCCGTCGAAGTACACATCCAAAAGAAAGCAGGTGAATCGATTAACAATCCGCCACCGTTAGCACGCAGCAAACGCGCACACGACATGTCAACAGATTCAAAGGTCGCCTGTTGATGATGATCGTGACGCGCAGTTGCCCCGAGTCCGAAACCGAAAGTTATCGCCTCCGAGATTAATATCACTACACCAGTGAATTGACTTTAGCAGCGCCGTTTTATAATAATCTTTCGAAACAAAAAACCAAGATATATTGTAATATGTTATATTTAACAACATGTTTGTGTTAGTAGAGCTTTAAAGCGGGTTTTTTTTTTTTTTTTCAGCTACTGCTGACGGGTGCAGGTGGCAAATTCGTAGCCTTCGAGATTCACATATTTCTTTTTCCGAGTAGAGCGTCGTCGGGGCATTGTTTCGACGAGTTGGAGTTAAAATTTCGTTACCTGTGCACAATAGATATAACTAGGAGGCTAGGAGGGGCGGGGGGGGGGGGGGTGAGGGAGTGGTGTTCGGTATTCGACTCACCCCCCGCCTCTTTCTACGTTATTTGGACCCGCATGTGTGCAAGCACTGGCAAAAATGTACTTACATACAGAGGGGTCGGACCCCCCTTCTCTCTCCCTCCCCTCCCCCCCCTTCTGCATAAAGGCTGGCCACGCCCCTGCTGTGCTAACAGCCTGTTTTTAAATAACATTCCACCATTCAGCAATCGCTGATAAGATATCTTGGAGAATACGCTCCTTTTTTACCGACGCAGTAGCAATGAAGCTTGCTTTTATTTCATGTGGTGAATTTCGTGCAAGCATACGAATGTGCTATCACTGTGTGCATTGTAAGGCAATGGTAAGGGCTGTCAATCACATTTAGCAGAGCGATGAATTGGGCTAGTTGGTGGTGGTTCATGGTTTCTTGTTGCGCTGCGAATGAGTTGTGAGTTTGCGCACCACCTGTCCTGTAGTCCCTGTATCGTCCTCGTCTCGTCATTCACAGCGCAACAAGAAATCATGAATCTGTCAATCACAATGCCACAAGTCAACTGCGGTTCCTCCTTCTTGTGGCACGGGTACATTCTACTAGTGTCGTCTGTGATCGCTCACGCGTACAATGTACGACCCACGAGGGTTCCTTGACAAAAAAAGAAAGTAAAAAGTAAAGCGCCCGCAGAGTGATGCGTCCCATTGGAGAAGTTCACTTGTGGTGCTTAGCGGGTGTGCGCCTAAACTGTGCTGCGGCGTGCAATGCGTGTAGAGCAGCTGCAGCAGAGTGAGCGCAGACAGTTCAATGTAAACATGCCTAGTTTCATGGTAATACGTACGCTGCATATTGTCACTTTGAGCTGATTTGTGATCATAAGTTTAAATATAACTGACTGATAAAATCAGCGACTTGTGAATTGATGTGAAACACTTCAATGTACAGGAATATGTGCACCCCACTGTAAATAAAACAGGTGTTCTAAAAGAAAAGCTCATTGTGATTTCAAATTAGAAAACGTGCATGACGACCTGTCGAAAACAGTGTGTAATCGTTTCGTGATATGTTTAAGCGCAACACCATCTCTTTTATCGTCCTTTCAGTGAGAATGATGAAAACTACTTTTTTAGTATGAATCACAGAAAGTCAACCCATGAAGCCGTTAAACGTGTGAGGAATCTTGTGAATAATGGAAACAAGAGAGTGGCACATTAAAGGTGGTATATAGCGCGGTATATGTCGGCGAATAAAAAGTGAAATGAAAACAAAAGCCGAAACATCGATCTTTTCACCGAAAAGTTGCTATGTATGCGATTTGATTGTATCCGTTGGCATGTGATACGTATTGATGCTTCTAAAAAAACAGTAGGTGTAACATTCAAAGAAACACCCTTGGGTGGATTTGTGAACATGCACCCTAGGGTGTAATTTGTGATCATACACCTATAGTACACCCAAAAATGAAAAAAAGGTGTGCAAAGGGTGGTTTACATGAAATTCCACCCTTTTGGATAATCTTGGCAAAAAAAAAGGGGTGTCCGATGGGTGTTTTATCGAAAATCCACCCTTAAGGGTGTGAAACGGTTTACAGTGTAGGTAAACTGCTGTCCTGAAGCACGAGTGCACGGGCTAAAAATTTCAAGTGGAATACGGAGAGCGTTCGTCTCTTTAGGCCTTGTTCTGTTTGTATGTTTGCGTTTCATTGTGCAGAACCTTTTTTTTATAGACTGGTTCTAGTAAACAAAACAAAAGAACTGAAAAAAAAAACATCACCTTTAAACGACCAGCGAGTTCGCGGCATTTAGGCAATGACTCATATTCATCTATCTGAGAAACCATTTGGTGCTTGGTAAATGTTTCTCGGCAAAAACAACCTTATCAATTATGACCGACGTTCATTACAGACAACGTCGCATCTCGCTTCTTTCTAACATTGTTGACATCACTATACAGCATACGGAGCGCAACTCAAGGTCGAGCTCAAGAATAGTTGTCTGATTAATCGGTTGTTGTTCTGCTTGCTGTTTATTCCCTTATGCATCATAAATACTAAGAATACAAGCTAATCTAGACGATTTATCTTTAACCTACAATAAAGATACAAGCGCTTCTCTCTCTAGCGAAGAAGATGACCATGAAGGAAAACAAACCGTCAATAGAAAGTTATATTTTAGCGGGCTTAGCAGGAGAGCGGGCCTAGCCGAATAGCGGGATTAAAATGCGCATGCGCAGTACGCTAAAAGACCCGTAGCGTGTACCGCACGCAAGCTATTTTTCAGAATAGAGAGATTTAGCTGGGCGTTCGCAGCAGCTCTGCGGACACCGCCTGCCAGCCATTTCCAACGCCAGACTGCGTCCGCAGAGCCGTTGCGGGCGCTCAACTAAATCTGTCTACTTAGTGTTACCGTGTTTGCGTGGTCTACATAGAGTACGTAAAACATGGCGGCGGTTTTGGACGCCCGCTTCAAACTGAATTTAGCGTTGGTGGAGACGGATACACTTCTTTCGTAGCTAACGACTGTGCAAAATGGCTTCGCTTGCCCTCAGGTGGCTTCGACGACCGGGTATTGCAGATAATTTAGCCAAGTTTTTGAGATCGCTTCCCATTTCAAACGTCTCTAGGCCTAACTAGAAGATCGGTGTAAACAAATCTGCAACATAAAAATGTGCGCTTTTGGTGCATGGTCCATATTTATTTACTTTTATTATTACTAAATAAAAGTACTAATATTGCTGCGCGCGGGGACAGAAGTGAGAATTCACAGATTTTGTTTTCTTTTCAGCCTTTTTTTATTGAATTCACCCTCCGCTGGGTGGCGCCACCGTCCTACCCCGCTATCACGCTAACACTAAACTATAACTGTCTAATTATGATCGCCTGTCGTAAGAGTGTTTGCGACGCTTGAGACAGACTTGTTTAGTACGAAAGGGACTTCCGATTTCGTTTTATTTTATCTCCAGTTGTTCGAGCAATAGCAGATGTTATATTTTTTGCGTAGCACATGTGGGGAATCATGACCTTGTAGGAAAGGCATAACAAATGAAAACATATCCGTAGCTTGACATATTTTGGCTTCTGTGAAATGAATTCACCATTTCTAACAATAACAATGTCTTCGTAAGGGATTAAATGTGAACATAAAAAATGAACTCCGCACCAGCTGTTGTTGACGGTAAAATCTCTTGTATGACGTCACCAGGTGGAAGATTCCCAGAAAAGATGCATCAGGGGAGGTCGCGTGAAAATTACTTCTGGCCGTTTGTTTTGGTGTGGGTTATAGAAGTACAGGCAAACTATGCGGGCCATTTCCAGGTAATGTTCTGAGCGAGAAACTGTTATGTTCGCTGACAGAAAACCTCATAACTGTTATAAAATGTAGATTTCTCCCAAATGACATAAGCTTTAAACATATTTGTTACTTTTTGAAAGGGCATATTATTAATTTTTATATTTTCTCGTAGGGCACATCCTGCGTGGGGTGTTCTGGCGAATCTATTTTATCATCTGGAATTTACGGCAAACAACATCTTGCATGCTTTAGGAGAAAACAATAAACAGAGAGAACCGCTTTGCATTTTCTTCAGCATGATCAGGCAAAACGAAAATCTTTTGTGTCTAGATATATTTCGCACCAAAACACATCTAAACTTAACTTCACATCTGCTCAAGTTTTTTTTTCTTTTTTGGTACACAGCAGGGTCAAATCTTTCGTTGGCTTATTTATATTGAAATTGACATGCTTCTACTATAGTAGTGAAACTTTGTGAATACGGAAAAGAATCATCTGAAGCTCTTTTATCTCGAAAGCCATTGTGAGATCACAACAACTGCCGTTTTAGGAGCCGTAGTTATCAGGCGCCGCCCCCGCTGGTGTCCGCAACGGCTATCGCGCGAAACAAAACATAAAAAAATCACGCCATATAGTGGGGGGAAGCTCGATCGTTTTCATCCATGGCAGAAATAGAATGTGTGGTCTGGAACGCGCTTATTCTTCATGGTCATCAGCGTCATCGTCATCGTTATCACGTGTAGTGGGTACATTCCACTATACTGGAACACGCTTATACTTCATCGTTATCACGTGTAGTGGGTACATTCCACTATACTGCGTCATCGTCATCTTTATCACGACGGGTGGGTACATTCCACTATACGTGGCTATCTACCTACCTACCTACCTACCTACCTACCTACCTACCTACCTACCTACCTACCTACCTACTACTGCTACTACTACTACTACTACTACAGAGGAGGGACAGACCCACACCCTTAGGAGCTTCGCCCCTAAAAAAAAACACCGCCAGGCCTGCATGCAATACGCAGCACAGTCACAGCGAAAGCTGGAAGAACGGCAAGGCTAGAGCCTTTTTTTAAACACTCTTGGGATAACTACTAAAAGCACACTTGCATGGTACCCACTATGCCATAAATCATCATAATTTTTGTGTAGTGGGGAAGCATTCACTGTGCCTTTATTCGTCATTTTTTCGTAAAAGTGCGGTACCCGTTGTAACGCATTAGCTGCTCTTTGATGATGCTGTAGCTGATGACGACGAAGAATTATGCCTGAGGCTTTTGTAATGAGTTCGAGCATTGAACGACCCACTCCTTACGCGATTCGCATTGTGTGACGCCTAGTTGTTACTCTACTGTTCTAAAACGCGTTATGACACATTTTAACGCCATTCCTTACCCGACATGAAGCCTGCGTAGGGCAAGTTTGCAACGCAGTTTCGAGCACTAGCGTAGTTCAGTGGTAGAGTGCTGGGCTGCCACGCAGAGTACCCGGACGCGATTCCCATTCTCTCCTAGGTATATTTTATTGATTCTGTTTTTTCCTTATTTTGTGCGATACTAATTACGGACACCGGCGGCGGCGGACAACTACGGCGCGAAAACGACTCTTGTTGTGATCTCATAGCAGCTTTCGCTGTAAAACATATCCAGGATGGAATGGGTTTCAAACCTGAGCCCTCTGTATGGTAGCCCAGTATTCTACCACAGAGCCATGCGGGTGCTTGAAACTTCACCGCAAAAAGATCCTATACAGGCTTCATTCGTGAAGGTACGACGTTTAATTACGTAACATACGTGGTAGAAGAGTTAAAATAACCACGCGTCACTCAATGCGAATTGGTTAACTAGTAGGTTGTTGAATGCTTCCTACCCACTACAAAGGGCTCAGCCATTACTGTTCATGATCATCAGCCACAGTATCAAGAAAGTGCACATAATGCGGTACACGTGTGTCGCAGGTAACACGCTTCTCACAGGACGACGAATAATGGCATATTGGATGCTACTCTGTTTCACAAAAATTCTGATGATTTATAGCTTAGTGCGTACCTCGCAAATGTACTTATATCAGTTGCCAAGGAAGCTGATAAGTAGAGACCGGATTATAGGCAAATGCCTATTTTTTTCCTTGCGTTCCTATCGCGCCACTTTGATATATGAGCATGAATTAGGGGTAAAGGAGGGCTTTTATAATGTTTTTATAGTGCCTATAAATGCCTATTTTTGGGGTTTGTGCCTAAATGTCTATAAGTGCCCATAAATGCCTATTTTCAAAATTGGTGCCTATATGAACGCTATTTAGCCTCAAATTTTGCTTTCGAGTACAGTTTGAGACCGTAATTCATGTTACCGGGCAAAATTGACGTTTCAGAACTTTATGGGGTGCAACAACCTAGTTCCCTAGTTCAACAAACATCCGGGAAGCAACCGGTAGCAGCAGTGAAATGGGACGCGCCGGCCACCTTACCCTACGGCACTGACATGGCGCGAACGGTTGAAGCAGGGGAGAGGAAAAGACGCTATTTCTGCAACCCTAAATGGGAGCACGTCCCAGGCGGGAAGGCGGGAAGAGGAGAGGGGAAGAAGAGGAGAGTGGTGTCTATGACCGAGGACGTGGCGGGCGGCTTTTACCGCCGGTTATCCAGCCCAGTGTTCCCATGGAATTGAAGCACCTCCTTGAAGACTTGGGCGTAGTGGGGGGGCAGAAAACAGGAGGTGCCTGCGCTCAGCAGCAGGAATATGGAGAGCGAATGCGAAACCATGGTGTGCCGTCAGGGGAAAATAGAAAGTAGGTAAAAAAAAATCATATGTGCACATGGTTTTTGTTTCGTTTGTAATTTACTCTTAAAGGACGCTTCACCAGGTCACATGAGAAATTTTAGTCAGATACTGGAAGTGTTCGCGTGCCCAATGAAGAGCTTTGTACCACAAGAACTTTTTAATTGGTTCATTACGGGCCGCGAGGGCATGATGCCGTAGGTGAGCTTGAAACTTTTGCCACTCGCAAGCCAAATTCCTTCCCTGCCCTCTTCGGTATCAGAGAAACTCGGAGCCGGAAGATCACACGACGTTGACGCATCAACACGCCATGCGCACGCAAGATTACACTATGTGCACATGACATGCCCAAGCCAGGTCGTGCGCACAAGCGGTGTTGTATCGTTTCGGCGTTCGCTCTATAGTGTACTGCCTGTTTCTGTGGGGTGGACCAGTCTATGCGTTTGGAGAGGCTGGCATGGATCCTGTGTCCTTACCACGACACAGCGCGTCGCACAGCTGGAACTGCTGTAAGGGACGATGCAGCAAAAACATGCTAAGCGTTGTCAGGGCTGGCGCCGGCACGACGAGGGAACGGCGAGTACACGAACACAAAAGAAATATAGGCAGCTAAGTCTCGCATCGCTCTCGATTCGAAGAAAAAAACTAAAGAAAAGTGCGCACACATTCCGTTTGTATGTTTTAATATTTCTATTAACTTTCATTCTTCTATTCAAGCAACAATTGCACAAATTACACATGTAGCCTCGAATAATTCTCGCAGTTTCATGTACTACTGTGGCATACACAGGACCATTCCTTGTTAAACTTCACCTCCCCCCACATTGGTGCGCGCGCCCGTGAGATAAAGGGCACGAGGCATTCACTCTGACATTTCACCTCCTTCCGGGGAGCGTAGCGTTGCAAATCTTGGCAGACGTGATCGTTAGCGCAGTGCATGCATTACACTTATAGCTCGAAACGCTCAAACCTGGTAAGGGGCCCTTTATGGTGTTCACAAAAAGAGGGGAAATTGACTCTGCGCTATAAGACCCGGCCAATACAAGGCTAACAGACCCTTCTGGCCTTTTAGCGGTCTGGCTATTGAATCCTGTGCTGCCCTTCCCAGCCATGCCGAAAAGAAACAGACCCAGGAGCGTGTTTATTCGATGGTTGACGCTTAACTTACCATTCTGGACAATAAAAGGAGAGACCGTGTTCTGGAAACCATGCCCGAAAAGGGACCATTGCATGGCTATGTTAAATCATTAACGCCTTTGTACAATCATAAAATATAACATTTGTTTGCTTTCCTGCCGTAGACCACGTCGCGCACGTCCTTATTCGAAAATCCGAGTTTTTGTAAAAATTTATTGTGCCTATATTTACGATTTTGGGGGGCCTAAAACTGTGTTTTTCCTGCCAATTTTTGGCGCCTAAAACACGATTTTTAGTGCCTAAAAATCCGGCCTCTACTGATAAGGCCCCGATGATATGTTTTCTCAGGACCTCAATAATGTTCTCTCACGGTAACGAATGTATTGTAGTGAAATATGAGAGTAAAATAGCAACAGCGCGTCAAACAATGCTAATTAGATAACCGGCAGGTCGTTTAAATGTGCCAACCCTTTACAAAGCGCTCCGCCATAATTGTTCATCGTCATAAGCATCCGCATCAACAAGTGCACATGATGCCTTGGAAATGTGCAGCGGGTACTTCGCTTCTCCGAATAATTTCGAATAATGGCGTAGTGGGTGCTTCCCAACTTGACAACAGTTGTGGTTTATGGCGTAGAGGGTACCTTGCAAGTGCACTTGTATTAGCAGCCCAAAGAGAGTTTAGAACGGGTTCTAGAAATGCCGCTCTTCCAGCTTTCGCTGTGACTGTGCTGCGCATTCCGCGCAGGGCTGGCGTGTTTTTTTCTTTATTTCGAAGTTATATATCATTTGAAGTGTTCACAGGTCACTATGGCTTAGCTCGAAAGTACTCCCTGTTCCCGTTTCAAAAATACTGTACATGCAAATTCAATGACCTGCGGGCTGGAACTGCCTTCAGGTATTTCGCAGTGCCGTACCATCGACGTGTGTTCATCTTTAGACAGTGTCGTTATTTTGCGTTAGATCGCATAGTTACAGATTTATGCTAACACAGTCGTATAATTAAATGCGTCGTGTGTGCGTGGATGACGCTACATGATGGCTTGCAAAGGGTCTACGTCATTGTTTGGGCTATGTGCAATAGGTTCAAAAAATTCCTTGCCATATATACAACTTGGGCTACATGGCTTCGGTGAGGTCTCGTAATCCTTTGCAGAGGTATAAATTGAACATTTCTGTTTTTTTCATAGAATAAACTTTTATAAAAGAACACATTATTGTTTACTGTATGAGTGGACTTGTCAAAAGTAATACAACGTAGCATACAGCTATATGCAAATAAAATATTACTGGTGGATGGAAACGCTTGCTCCCCACTGTCCCTAAGCATTCAGAACAAAGGTTAGTTGAGAAGTCGCAATGCTTTTATTTCTACTCCAGATGTGGCCGAATGCACTACCAAACACAAATATCTTCGCAGAAAAAAAAAATCTAAGGAGAATAAAGCACTTGTACCTTAGGCAATTTATTTCACTAGCCCTTTAGTATATTTATATAATCACATTCATTATGTATTGCGGTTCACGGGTACGTGGTGCCACATTGTCGATTAGAAATGAAACCTTGCATTATGCAACTTCACACATCCGGTGGGGAAATGTTCATCGGTTCCCGCGTCATCGCATTAATTATCCCGTTCTTACAGTGCATACATTTTAAATTCAACTTTATGCATTTTTTTGTCTATATCAGTCGCGCGACGTTACTTGTAAACTCTAATGAAGTTATTGATCTATTTCTTGGCCAAACCACATTGCTCAGTATGATCCACCATTACTGAGGTGAAGAAGGAGACGAAGAAAGCAAGCGAGTTGGAAACGAAAGGTGAGCCTTCTTAGGAATTATGTTTTATGGGTCGTGGAAAACAGACGGAACATCTACTCGATAAACGTAATAGGAACAGCAGCAATACCAAACCATTTGCGACAACTATTGTCCTGTTCCATCAGAAAAAATCTAAAACACTCCTAGGAACGACGCAGTGTGCTGAATTCCATTCCTTGGTGTGATCCCTCCATAAACTTCTCGGAGAACTCAGGAGCATATTTTTCGTTCAAGCATAAGGTGTGAAAAAAAAAAAGACAGACAGACTCGGCGAAGTCGAAGCATGATACAAGTCCGTATTTGCTTGTGTAACTGTGAGCGCGCTTCTTCCGTTCTTGTCTTTTTGCAACGATGTGAGTGTTGTTTTTATTCCCTTCATATGCACAACAAAGCACTTAAACTCCGTGCATTATTGATATTCTGAAATAAAAAACGTGCAGGCATTTTTATATTGTGGCGGGGAATCTGGACTAAGCACTTTGTTCCATTTGCCTAAGCTCCTAATGATTTAAAGCACCCACACCTGATACTCGTACAAATGCTACTGCGTAACTCATTTTGTCAATGTATGAATAACAGTTCTCTTTGCAAGTATATACATTTCGTTCTACCATCGGTTCTCGCGTGTGGGCTATTTGGGGAAATACAGGCGATGGGCATCAGCGAAGCTTATGTCGACACCGATATTCTAGACACAGGCGGAACGCCAGTGACTTGCAGCTTGTTTAGTCTACAGAAACGGATGTGCTGTTGCGGAAACCTTTCGATGGAAGAAGCAACGAACGTTGCCCGACAGTGATACCGCACGGTCATACTATTCCTCTTGGTGAATACTCTCACACTTCCTGCGTTTCAGCAACGCATTTTAGGTGCCAATCCGGTGGTGTGCGTCCTGACCACCCTTACTGCGCATGCGCCTACTCTCTCTCCCACTCTCCTCCTTTACGCACGTGTTCGCTCGCCTTCTCTCCTCCCCGCGCTGCAGCCACGCAATCTCCTCCTTTACGCGGGCGTTTACGCAGGCGTTCGGTCGTCTTCTCTCCTCTCCTCCCCCCGCGCTGCAGCCTGTAAACCCACTCCCTCCCCCATTTCATGTAACCGCGTGCGCTCGGTCGAGGAAGACCCGTTTGAATCGTGCGGTCGCTCCGTCGGTTCCCGGTGGCTGCAGTTGTCTCGAAAGCCTCGCTACCCTCGCCGCAGACTCGCGTCGTCTCTCTGTAGCGAAGCGGTAGCTCGACGGCGACGCTTGGCTTCGACGGCCGAGTGAACGTAAACGCAAACTTGGTGTGCCTCCCAATGCTGCTTCGCATCCCCTCGTGGTTCCCTTTAGTGGGAGATGGTGTAATTTTTTTAGATGTGAAGCATCTTATGGCGAAGCTTAATCCGGTGGTGGTGGTGGTGGTGTGCCGCGTGCCCACCCTTACTGCGCATGCGCAAACCCTTCAAAAAAAATAAAAATAAAAAACCTTTTTCTCCCCCTCTCTCTCCTCTAGGCATCCCTCCCCCGCGGCAACCACACCCTCACTGCGCATGCGCCTCCCCTCCTCTCTCCCCTCTTACACTACCCCCCTCTCTCCTCTAGGGCATCCCCTGCCCGCGGCGTCTACACTCCCACTGCGCATGCGCGTCCCCCCTCTCTCTCCCCCTCCTACGCTCCCCCCCCTCTCTCCTCTACGCATCCCTGCCCACGGCGTTCACACCCCCCACTGCGCATGCGTGTCACCCCCTCTCTCTCCTCTCCTACGCTCCCCCCTCTCTCGCCTCGCGACGCCGACGCAGGCAGCGTCTGCTAGCGAGTTTCTTGGTTGAAAAAACCGACTGCTCGCGCTGCACAACCGTTCACTGGCCACCCCGTATATATGGCAATGGATCTTGACCTCCAAGGTGGTGCCGGTGGGAGATTTCTGCTGTGCGTTGTTGAACAATAAAAATTCGCAGCGTGCGCATTAACTAAAAGCGGAGTGCGGGTCTCTGTGTCCAGTCGGAGTCTTCTGTCTCTCATTGCCCATTAGCAGTGATTGGCATGTTCCAGTAGGAAACACTGCTCCATCACTGCCTGCTTTGCGCCTCCCGAGTTTTCTCTCCTGCGCAACGCTGCGATGAGCGCCAGCGTCAACGCCGCCACCAGTGTAAGCGTTAGCGCCCGCTGCTTCACATCTACACATGGTTCCCTTTAGCGGGAGATGGTGTAATTTTTCTTTTGTTCGCTATGACTGCTGGACTGCATTCTCATGCAACATGCTAAGCCAAACGGCATATATGGCGCGTCTTGCCATAAAAAAGTGAGCATCTATATCACCTGCTTTCCTTGCGTTATCATCGCGCGCCTTGTACTTCCCTGTAACTAAAGGGGTCAGTCTGCCACAGTGACATAGCACTTCTGCAGGAAAGTTGGGAGTGCATAGGTTTTCGAGAAAAGAAACGCAAAGAAGTCAGGTGATGACTTTGTTATGAAGCACAGGGACACCCCAAGTACACCTATTTAGCTGGCACCCTAAAAAAAAAAAAAACGTGCGCGCGATGAGAATGGTTAAATGTTCCACAACGATATTCATCATCTAGTGTTCTAGTTTTTCCTTTCTTGAAAACTCGGCGCTTACTACTTCCCATCAAGGATGCTACCTCACGCTAATAACGCGCATGCCATTCGGGACCTGAAAGTGCCGGGCATGCCACGATAATGCATGGAAAGGCCCGCGCGAAACATGAAGCTTATTCACGAGGTGGAAAAAGTCATCCTTACTATACTCGGCGACAGCTTTCGTTGACAGCACTGTGGAAGCTACAGAACCAAAGCGCATGTCTGCTTCCGCGCCAAAAAAATAGTACTGAAGTTAACTGATAATTTTCTAATTTGCCTCGCTGATATAAATGCTGCTTTATTTATTTTGAGACTTAAACAGTTGCGGGAAGTTGCAGGCAAAATACAGTTATCGTTCACCTTGCAAGAATGCTTTCCTTTTCTTTCCATTTCTTAGACAGCACCACCTTTTCAGCCCAACCGTTTTCCAAGGAAACATGGCGTCCGTGACGTCACTGTGCGGCGGAATACGCGCTGTTTAGTTCTCCAAAAAAAAAAATATACTCGTAATAGGACACTAAAATGTACACTGAACAATCGGAATGTTTCTCCCATTCATAATTTTCAAGTATGTGTTTTTCTAACCGCGTTAACGATGCGAGCGAGCAAAACCGAAATCAGCCGCAAGCTGTCGAACTACTTGCGGAGCAACGCGAATGTGTGGAAGCCCCGCCTCCGTAGCCTTCGCTCCAATGTCAAGATAAGTTGTCGCCGAGTATACTCACTCTATTTTTAAAATGTGGTGCAAAAAGTGTGAGCGCGATCTGGTTTTCACAGAGAACAGCAAAGTCCGCTGCAAAAAGGTCCCGGTACTAACCACTATATATATAGTAATAAGCAATATTGGTGACTTGTCTACGGTTGCTGCACAAATAATAAAATTGTTTTGTTCACCGTAATATTTAGTTCCTGCCGAACTGCAGCGCCACAAAGCTGGCCACTTTCGATTTATCACATTGTCATTCTGCGTTGTTTTATCAACATATACTGGCATTCGATATGGATTTGAGTTAGGATGCTTCGAAAAGCAAATGTTTAGCAATAAATGGGGGGGTGTTTTCATGATAACCTCCCTGTTGACAAAAATGGTCCATTGACCTGACATGGACTATCCTGGAACTCATATGCCATACATTTCGTTTCTTTGGTGGTGAACCAGATGACATAACAACCACAAAGGGTTGATTATCGAATCTAGCGCTTTCTTTTAGCTTTCATGCCGATTTTTAATATATGTTTATTCCTCTTTTACAATGTTGTCAAGTGGCGCTTTTCTTAAGTTCTTTTCTCCATGCAATCCATTAAAAAATGAAGCTAGTGCTCTGCATACAGACTGGTGCATGCCTGGCTAGTGTTTTGGTGTTTCATGTTTACAAGTACGTTCTTGGTCTTAATGATATGACGATTGTTCGTGCCAAACATCCAAGATAATGAGGTCATGCTTACTAGTCAGCAATCGCCATCATCAGTAGCACGTATTCAGCCTACAACAGGCACACGGTGGTGTGCTGTAGCTCCAGTGGGCGAGCTAAGATGCCACTAGGGAGCATACGGCGCTGGCATCGCGTGCGGAAAGATTGCTTCGTCTACACAGGGGTATTCCTTTGCCTGACAAGGCATCCACCCCTATACATTCCGGGTCGAAGCTTTATGAATGGATCACCTAAATATAATGAAAAATAAAACAGTCATATATACTCAAACAGCTTGAGCAGCACCGCTGCAACACCTGTGCTGAAATGCAAAACAATAGTATTCGCATCCCGAAACATATGAAATATCCTATATTTTCAAATAGGTTTTCACCATAATTAGGAAAGACAAGAATGTGTCCATACCGCATGATTAATGAGATAGATGAGTGTTAATGAGTGTATGAGCATGTTAATAATAAAACATACTTTTCATACTTAATTCGATTCTAACGTAGGTCCGGATAGATCGGTGCATAATACTTGCTGACCAACGAAGTGGCAACTCCATGGTCAGGAAAAATATGCTCATTGCTTCATCAATCAACCTGTTCCTGTTCACCGCTTTTGTTCCTGTCAATATTGTGGGCGCCACCTGCCGGCCTGAGTACAAGAATCTCCCGGGTGGACTAGTGCACACGGCCTGCAAGCCTCCCAACCCCAACTGCATCTTCGTCGCAACTGGACTCAGCGACGTCGAGAAGGCCGAACTGCTTAAGGCCCACAACGACTTCAGATCCCAGGTGGCACAAGGGAGGCTATCCGGGTTTCCAACGGCTACGAACATGTACCGCTTGGTACGAATACAGAAGCGCTGAGAATAGGCTGTGATATACCGGTCAACAGTATGACACGATCAGTTTAATTTTACGCAGATCAGCAGTGAGAATTTATGGCAGTGTGGTAATTTGACGTTTCACAATGAAAATGTGGCAGTTGGATAATTGGTTGGTTATAAACACGTCTGTGCAAACTGAAATTTTATTCTGGAACGCTACTTTTAACAAAGTGCATTCATGAACACTGTCATTCTAGTTTCTATTCGACATAAAAACAGTGTTTGTGACGTGTACTATTGAAATCATTCATTCACCCACATATAATCTTGAACCTATATTCTAATGAATGTTGGTAGTTTTCGAATCACGTGTACCGGTAATAGAGCATATACGTAGGACTGTACTCAAAATGACAACATTGCATTTCTGAAAAAGACGTAAAGTGTTTCTAGCCAATGCAGATTTCTGTAGTTAATAGCGACAGGATGAAAGAGCTGGAAAAGCCGATGTGTGGTGCAATCGTAATGTGTTTTTTGTAGGGTTATATATTTATTACAGATATTTTGCACGACATCGATGAATTATACAGTTCACTACATTTTGCTGCCATCAAAAAGTTCAGCTGAAGAACACAACAGTCATTGGTATTTTCTTTTTAGCACTCATGGAAACATCCATTTTTGTGAATTATTATACTTCAAATGCACTGAAGTACCCGAACAATTAAGAGGAATGATTGAAAATAGTGTCATGACGCTTGGTCAATCTAATGTTGAAACTTGCGTACTGCAGATATGGGACGACGAATTAGCAGACGTGGCCCAGGCTTTCACCAACCAGTGCGATGACCACCACGATAAATCGGAGCAACGGAAGACTAGTAAGCTTCGAAACGTGAGCGTACTCTTGAGTGGACGAAGAAGCTATGTGACCAATGGCATTGCGGTGTATTTAGATACGAAGGACAGGAGAACAACAAGGGTGCGTAGCTAGGCTGTTGTCTTAGGGGATTAAATGTCAAGTAAAAAGATATACATGGTTGATCACTCCGTCATAGGAATCGGTATAACACAAAAGTAAAATGTTCCCGTACAGAGGTAATTGAATATTTACTCTACATTGATGTTGGAGAGCTTGCAGAATGTATAATATGGATGCACCTATGTTAACGCTTCGTGGTACATTTCCATCCAACGACAACGTCCCTGATCAATGATTAAAGAAACCACTGAGGCAGCTGTAGCTGTTAACGGCGAGAGCGTAATCAGAGAAAGATGCGTGATATCCAAAAGAGCGTCGCTAAGGGGACGCAAAACTTTGACTAAGATCGCCATTCTGCGGCATGTTAAAGTGTGATTGAACACCACGGGTTGGACCAGAGGAAAACGCTAAGCGCGTCGTGTCGCCCGTGTAGCCCAACTGCGATTTTTCTCGGAGCGAGCGTAAGCAAGGAACGCGGTATTACAGCCACTTGAGACAGGCACGCGTCGCAGGGCTATTTTTCGTTTTGATGAACGCTATGATTGAGGCCAACGCTTGGGATAAGGTCACCACCTCTTGGTGCGTTAAGGCGTTGACAAAATCACACTTCCTATTGAAAACGCGACTACTGGGACGGACGCGTAGCAACACGTGTTGCAGGTGCTAATCGCGGAGGCCTTAGTAATGATGAATTACACTATTTACTGCTCCAAGGGGGCGACGCCACACCGCTGACGAAGAGCACTGTGTGATGAAAGTGGAAGATACAAAAAGCGCGTTTGTAAAGCATTTAGAGTCTATGGCCGTGGCGCAGTGCATAGCGTGCTAGGCATCTGCTGCTGCGGACCGAGAGGTCGTAGGTTCGATGCCCGTTGACGGAAGTTTTTTCTTTCACATCTGATTGTGCATAATTTTTCGACGTCATTTCCGTGACAGAAATACGTCCCTGAAGTCTTGGTGGTTGCTGGCATAAAACACTTTCGTGTTAAAAAAGTAACTCGGGAAGTTTGCACTAAGTCGCGCAAAGCTCGGCATAGCGAAGCGAGGGCACGTCACAGCTCGTACTGCCCGTCGGCCAACATATCTAGCCTCAAGATGCGTGCCTTCTACTTTGGGAGTACGCACTTTCTTAGGAAGCCCCATGACTGTCTTGGTACGATGGAGCTGCAGGCTATGGAATGTAAAGCGGAGGTAGGCGCGTGATTTCTCCATCAGCGGGCTTGGCTTAGCTACCGTGCATGCGCGGCTTGGCCACGTAAGGCGGTATGTGGTCGCGGTGCTTACTTTTTCTTTCTTTCTATCTCATTTTCTCTCTCCTTGCGCCCGTGGCTTTCAAACTGCCGTGGGACACTATGCGCAACGGTCTCCATCGCAGAGCGCAGCTTTGCATGACGTCACGCCAGTTTAAACTACCAAGGAACGGTATGCGCAGCGTCTCTACCGGTCGCTATGCGCGGCGGTCTTCATCGCGGAGCGCTTGTCCGTGCTCGGCAACAGCATGACGAGTTTTCGCAATTGCCACTGCCGTCTTTATGGTTTGACTAACACCTTCGCTGTTAAAATAGGGAATGTGGTTGGAAGCTTACTAAAATCAGCAAGAGCTTCCTTGAACATTTTATTCGCAACATCCCAGGATAAATGTGCGTATTTTCAATGACATTATAAAGGCCTACATGGTACAAGAATGATGAATATTACACGGCAATAATGGCACCGCACTAACGGCGTGAGAAACAGATGGAAAGGCCGGCATTTAGCGAGTTCTTAGACCGACTACCAGGGTTTCCATTGGGTGGACATCAAAAGGCGCCAGAACTCACGCCAAAAGTAGCCAAAGTAGCCATGTCATTTCATATTATCGCCAAATTTCTAGCCAAATAGAACAGAAGCGGTATTATCAACAGAGTCTTTACTATTGCTGAATAAATAAAACCATTTTGAATAAGTAAACCCACAAGTTTTAAAAGAGCCATGGCGCCAACTGGAAATTTTCGTCGCCAACGGGGTCCCAAAAGTAGCCACTTTGCCGCAAAGTAGCCATCAACGGCGACCCTGCCGACTATCCATATTTCGTTAAATTTGGCTGGACAAGGGACTCTTCTCCAACCTCGTGTCATGACATGTCATTTTTTGGGAGTAGTCTTCGTCGATCTAGTTGCGCTTACTTTCAGAAATGAACACCACGTGTAAGAATTGATATCATAGACAAACAATGTAAATGGAGCATGGGATGGTGCATAAAAAAAACACGCAATGGGATAAGACGATAAAGGAGCTTATTAGAATGCCCTGTACTTTTACTCTGGTGTATATGAAGCGAAAATAATACATAGTTATCCTGTATGTGATCAGATATGAAATCCTCGAAACGCGTCACAAATACACGTTGGAATATCAAATTGATGGACATTCAGGTGAAGACGAGATATGCAGATCTTGGTAATCGAGAAGGCTAGAGCACAGCATTCTCGTACCCACCTGTGATGAGTGAGTGCGCGACAAGTGATATTGCGGTGTACTCCGTGCTATGTAGTGGTAGGTGGTGGCGTCGCATGTGTTCCAAACGCGGTGGTGTGTCGCGATAAAAGCACCGCGCAACGGACGTGCGGCACGTCGAGGAAGAGAAGACGTCGGCGGGGCATGGCACGTGTGGCCACGGCCAATTAGTAGATGGCACGGGAGACGGCAGAGGGGAGAGGAGAAGACGACGAGATCGAAGGCAGTCAGTCTGACTCGGACAGCGCGGCGTACGAGACGCTGGTGTCAGGGTCTGTGCCGTCGGGTTACGGACCCGAGCACAAAGGGCCCGACAGCGTCTACCTCCAGACGTCCTCGGAACCGGGCGATACTGGAGGTGGGCCCGTTCCCCTCGTCCGAGCAGCTAGTCCGGGCAGCTCAACCTCCAAGGAGAGCAGATTTCGCCGTCCCGGTTGCCGAGTGGACTCCTGCTGCCGGTTGCCAGCCACGGGACGAGCCCAGGGTGCCTGCCGCCAGACTCCACGCTCAGTATGTGGGCAGGAAGGTCGCCAGCCTGCCTCGCCAAGGCCGCCTCCTCACACGACCTCTGCGCCGACTCGACTCCTCGTCCTCTCCACGAGTGACTTCGCCGCCAACGAGACCGCGTGCCAGCAACGACTTCGCCGCCCCATCGACTCAAGTGTCGCAGGTGCCGGTGACTCGTCTTTTCTTTGAACGCTCCGCGGAACGTTGTTCAGTCGGTAGACTGCCAGTCACTGTAGCTAAAACGCGCGCCTCTAGCTGTCCTGCTACCTTTTTTCTTGTTTTTACCTTTTTCCGCCTTTTTGTGATAAAGTTACCTTTTTTGTCTGCGTTTGAAAATGGCTGCTTCCTGTTCCGATCAGAGGCCTTGCCTCAATTAACACAAATTACCAAACCTTAAAAACCTGCATAACACAACCACAGCGTTGAGCTGAGAAACTTCTTTTTTTTTTTTTTCGTGGTTGACTGCAGTTAATTGATGTGTGAGGTGCGCTAGTCGGCTTTCTGTGCGCTAGTCGGCTTTCTGTCAAAAAGATACACTCTAAGAAGTGTTACGTCACCTGTGGCATCGTTCATTGGCGGGAATGGTTTGCGCAGGATTGATGTTCTGCTTGTAATCAGTGTTTGGGACCACCCTCTGCCACCGGCTTCCATCACACTACAGTATTGGAAATCACACAGCAAGGTGTGACATCAAAACCGACACCGACACGCAGGCTTGCTCCTCGTGTAAATATACAGATATAAAACTCGATGTATCGAATTGACGGCCACGTGGGATGTGTTTCATTAAATCAAAAAGTTCGCAAAATCCATACGTAAATATTGTTGCCCCTTCGATAAACAAAACTGTAACCTAGCGACACCCCAAAGGTACCACAGCATCGTTTTTGCCGGCAAACGAAGCCTACGTATATGAATATCCTCGAGAAGTGCCCGACAGCGGCCCGGACTGGAGCCTTCCATGTCGCCCGAAACTGGGGGAGGGGGGGGGGGGCTCCGTGTACGGGTGATGCAGGCCACGTAGACTGTCACTTGAAGCTATGGCACGGTAACCATGTCCAATGACGTGGCACGCGCATAGGGCTATTATGATAGCACGCCGAGCGAGAAAGTTGGCAGGAGACGATAAATGCTATCTGGAGCATAAACGGTAAAATAAAACAGGAACCAGCGTCACATCCAGCGCAATTCGGTACATAAGAACGTTAGCGAGCGCCGTGTCCGCTGTTAAGCTCGACATTCAGCCTCGTCAAAATAAGAATTATTTAAACGTGACTATGATACCTGGATGCTTTAACGCGAAAGGAAAATTCTCTGTGGCAAAACTCGATGCTAATTAACGATTTCGGAGGGTTATTTTGGGAAAAACTTCGTTAAATCTGGTTTGGTGGCCAAGTTAGTTCCTTAATTCGGGTTGATGAAAACATTGGAACGTTAGTATATTGATCACTACTTTTTTTTTCTGGTTAAATTCGGCAGCTCGTAAAATTGGGCTTCGTTCCATCGATTTTTTAGTGTAGTT
>JALIZH010014608.1:0-10279 GCA_030522465.1 Rhipicephalus appendiculatus
TCCATGCGTCCGATTACAGTCAAAGCTTCCCCCGTCATACAAAGGCTTAACGAAAGCGCTCATTTCTCGCGCGGCCATTCCTGACAGGTGGCGACACGTTCGAAGCGTTGTAGGTACGCGTCTAGGTCGTCCCTCTTGTCATCGAACGGAGGTATCAGCTTGTGGGGACTGCACACGTTCGACGCAACGGCCGCGTTCGTGCTCGCAGCATTCATGTTATATGCGGCCTGCGGACCAGCGGCACTTTCTTGAAGCCGGAGCTTCAGTTCGAGGACCTTCATTTCTTGTTCTAGCAGCTTTTGTTGCTGCTCCGCTTTCTCGCGAGCTGCCGCACGCTCCTGTTCTATCAGCTGCTGTTTCAATGCCATTTCCTCCTTTAGAGTATTTCGCTCTTCGGCCCGCTCATCGCGTAATCTGACACGTTCTTGCTCCACTCATGCTCTCAATTCCGCGTCCTTTAGTCCTAACTCTTTCCCAACGCTAACAGCGGGGAGATAATTAGCTTGAGCGGGTGGAACGTCGCCGCTCTCATTTCACGGCAGCGGTCCGGGCGTTCATCACGGCGCTGCACAGGAGAGAGAATGAGGCGCGCGCGCTCCGTCATTTTCATACCGCGGAACTACCGTGGCACCCCAGCGGAGTATGCAGCTGTCACACCACCTGTCGTGCGCGCCGCTCCGTACAGGATTCCTAGAGGAAAGGACGGGGGGGGGGGGACCGTAGGAGTGGAGAGAGAGGGGACGTGCATGCGCTCCGTAGAGTAGAGGATTCCTAGAGGAGAGAGGGGGGAAAGGACGCGCATGCGTTGTGGGGATGTGGGACGCCGGAGCCGCTCCGTAGAGTAGAGGATTCCTAGAGGACAGAGGGGGGAGAGGACGCGCATGCGCTGTGGGACGCGGGCGCCGCTCCGTTGAGTAGATGATTCCTAGAGGAGAGAAAGGGGTTGAGCGTAGGAGAGGATAGGGGAGGGGACGCGCTGTGGGGGGTGTGGGACGCAGGGGTCGCTCCGTAGAGTAGAGGATTCCTAGAGGAGAAAAAGGGGGTGAGCGTAGGAGAGAGAGGGGGGAGGGGACGCGCATGCGCTGTGGTACGCGGGAAGGAGGGACGGACTAAGCCCCTTCCAAACACATGCAAGCAAGATCAAGGAATGGGGTCAACCTGGGCGACAGACACCTCCTGCCTAGCCGTTGCTAAGCAGCCTCTCTGTGCTCTCGCCATGACTCAAGGAATGGGGTCAACCTCGGCGACAGACACCACCTGCCTAGCCATTACTAAGCAGCCTCTCTGTGCTCTCGGCCATCACTCTGATGATTGTAGTAGGGTTGATGGCCTTCATATTACTACAGTGTTCTGGTTCGCATAATGGGTGCTTCCCTACTTCACGAAAGTGGCCGGACGCGGGACACGGGACGCGGGACGGGGGAGAGACGGACAGAGCCCCGGCAATAAGATGCTTCGCATCTAAGACTGTCCTGGTCGTCCCATTGTTTCGGGCATTGGCACCGTTACGGAGCAACTTTCCCGCTACGTTGATGGAATAATCAGTAGTCTTCCATGAAATTCTCGTCCTAACTCTAGGACACAAACCAATTTTGTTGGACATTGATGACCTCATTACACCAGATAATTTCCTGCTCGTGACATTAGATGTTGTTTCACTGTACACGAATATACCCCATAGCGATGGCATCCAGGCAGTAGTTCATGCGTACGAAGGATCGTCTGATGAAAAAACTTCCCCATCTCCCGCTAAAGGGAACCATGTGTGGATGCGAAGCAGCGGGGAGATGGTTAGCTTGAGCGGGAGAAACGTCGCCGCTCTCGTTTCGCGGCAGCGGCCCGGGCGCTCATCGCGGCGCTGCACAGGAGAGAGAATGAGGCGCGCTCTGTAGAGGATTCCTAGAGGACAGAGCGGGGGGCAACCATAGGAGAGGAGAGAGAGAAGGCACGCGCATGCGCTGTGGGGGTGCGGGACGCGGGAGCCGCTCCGTAGAGTAGAGGATTCCTAGAGTAGAGAAAGCGGGTGAGCGTAGGAGAGGACGCGCTGGGGATGTCAGACGTGGGTGCAGCTCCGTAGAGTAGAGTATTCTTACAGCAGAGAAAGTGGCTGAGCGTGGGAGAGAGGGGGGAGAGGACGCGCATGCCCTGTGGGACGCGGGCGCTGCTTCGTAGAGTAGACGATTCCTAGAGTGGAGAAATGGGTGAGGTGTCTGTCGCCCCGGTTGACCCCATTCCTTGATCTTGCTTGCATGTGTTTGGAAGGGGCTTAGTCCGTCCCTCCTTCCCGCGTACCACAGCGCATGCGCGTCCCATCCCCCCTCTCTCTCCTACGCTCACCCCCCTTTTTCTCCTCTAGGAATCCTCTACTCTACGGAGCGGCCCCTGCGTCCCACACCCCCCACAGCGCGTCCCCTCCCCTATCCTCTCCTACGCTCAACCCCTTTCTCTCCTCTAGGAATCATCTACTCTACGGGAGCGGCGCCCGCGTCCCACAGCGCATGCGCGTCCTCTCCCCCTCTGTCCTCTAGGAATCCTCTACTCTACGGAGCGGCTCCGGCGTCCCACATCCCCACAACGCATGCGCGTCCTTTCCCCCTCTCTCCTCTAGGAATCCTCTACTCTACGGAGCGCATGCACGTCCCCTCTATCTCCACTCCTACGGTCCCCCCGTCCTTTCCTCTAGGAATCCTGTACGGAGCGGCGCGCACGACAGGTGGTGTGACAGCTGCATACTCCGCTGGGGTGCCACGGTAGTTCCGCGGTATGAAAATGACGGAGCGCGCGCGCCTCATTCTCTCTCCTGTGCAGCGCCGCGATGAACGCCCGGACCGCTGCCGTGAAATGAGATCGGCGACGTTCCACCCGCTCAAGCTAATTATCTCCCCGCTGCTTCACATCCACACATGGTTCCCTTTAGCGGGGAGATGGAGAATTTTCTTTATGTATTTTGGGCAGCAAATAGAACCTGCCAGGGACGGGCAGGTTCTATTTGATTTTACGAGATCATTGATAGTATCTTGTACAGCTGCTTTAAACTCTTCTGTGGGATCATAGTCTAGGTGCTTATAAAAAATCCCCATCTCCCTCTAAAGGGAACCATGTGTGGATGCGAAGCAGCGGGGAGATAATTAGCTTGAGCGGAAGGAACATCGCCGCTCTCATTTCACGGCAGTGGTCCGGGCGCTCATCGCGGCGCTGCGCAGGAGAGAGAATGAGGCGCACGCGCTCCATCATTTTCATGCCGCGAAACTACCGTGGCACCCCTAGTGGAGTATACAGCTGTTACACCACCTGTCGTTCGCGTCGCTCCGTAGAGGATTCCTAGAGGAAAGGATGGGGGGAGACCGTAGGAGAGCAGAGAGAGGGGGGAGGGGTCGTGCATGCGCTGTGGGGGTGTGGGACGCGTGAGCCGCTCCGTAGAGTAGATGATTCCAAGAGGTGAGAGTACGCGCATGCGCTGTGGGGATGTGGGACGCCGGAGCCGCTCCGTAGAGTAGAGTATTCCCTAGAGAGAGGGGGAGAGGACGCGCATGCGCCGCTCCGTGGTGTAGATGATTCCTAGAGTAGAGGAAGGGGATGAGCGTAGGAGAGCACAGGGGAGGGGACGCGCACGCGCTGTGGGGGGTGCGGGACGCGGGGGCCGCTCCGTAGAGTAGACGATTCCTAGAGGAGAGAAAGGGGGTGAGCGTAGGAGAGAGAGGGGGAGGGCACGCGCATGCGCTGTTGTGGTGTGGGACGCGGGAAGGAGGGACGCACTAAGCCCCCCTCCAAACGCATGCAAGCAAGATTAAGGAATGGGGGTCAACCTGGGCGACAGACAACACCTGCCTAGCCATTGCTAAGCAGCCTCTCTGTGCTCTCGGCCATGACACTGATGACGGTGTTAGGTTTGATGGCCTTCATATTACTACAGTGTTGTGGTTCGCATAATGGGTGCTTCCCTACTTCATGAAAGTGGCCGGATGCGGGACGGGGGGACGCGGGAGGCACGGACAGAGACGCCAGCATAAGATGCTTTGCATCTAAAACTTCCCCATCTCCCGCTAAAGGGGACCATGTGTGGATGCGACGCAGCGGGGAGATGGTTAGCTTGAGCGGGGAGAAACGTCGCCGCTCTTGTTTCGCGGCAGCGGCCCGGGCGCTCATCACGGCGCTGCACAGGAGAGAGAATGAGGCGCGCTCCGTCATTTTCATACCGCGGAACTACCGTGGTGCTCCCAGCGGAGTATGCAGCTGTCGCACCACCTGTCGTGCGCGCCGCTCCGTAGCGGATTCCTAGAGAAGAGAACGGGCCGAACCCTAGGAGAGGAGAGAGAGGGGGACGCGCATGCGCTGTGGGACGGGGGAACCACTCCGTAGAGTAGAGGATTGCTAGAGGCGAAAAAGGGGGTGAGCGCAGGAGAGGACGTGTTATATTATTACGAAAAATGTTTTTCTAGTTCCCCTGCGCACGCCATTATTAGCTATAAACTCAGTGCAGCCCTTGCGCTGCATGGAAAGGCGCGCTCGTAAAATTCGTCTGTGATGACTAGAGGCCGGATTTTTAGGCACTAAAAAAGCTCGTTTTAGACGCCAAAAATAGGCAGGCAAAACACCGTTTTAGGCTTCCAAAATCATTAATATAGGCACGATAAATTTTTACATAAATTCAAAATATTTCAAACAAAGACGTACCCGACCTGTATTTACGACGGGGAAGAAAAATTCGTTACTCTTTATGATGGCACAAAGGCGCCAACTGTTGAACATAGCCATGCAATTGACATTTTTCCCGCACGGTTCGTAGAACACAGTCGCTCCTTTATTTCTGCGTCATTGTTAGTCAAGTGTCCACCGTGGAATCAACATATTCCTGGATTTCTTTATTTTCGGCATGCACAGAAGCAGCTAGTTGGACCCTTAAAAGACCAGAACAGAGGGATGTCTCGTATTGTCCGGGTCTAATCGCGTAGGGTCAGTTGCTCCTCCGTCGGTGAACACCTTTAAAGGGCCTCTCACCACGTCTGAGCATATGGAGCTGACCAGTGTTTTGCATGGACTGGGCGCTCTCGATCACGTCTGCCAAGATTCGCAGCGCTGCGCGCCGCGGAAAGATATCACATTGCAAAATGAATGCCGCTTGCCCTTTTTGCAGGCGTACGACCCAAGATGGAGAGGTTGACGTACAACAAGGAATGGTCCTGCGTAGTTATCTGAGTTCTGACGTCGCTCCTCTACGTAGAAATTGGTGCTCTGACATCGCTCGCAGCAGCGCGTGACACTGCAAGAATTATTCGAGGCGACATGTGTAATTTGTGCAATCTGTTGCTTGAATAGATGAATGAAAGTTGATAGAAACAATAACACACAGGCGGGATGTGTGTGCGTTTGTAGTTTGTTTTTTTTTACTTCAAATCGCAGCAAGATGGGAGACTAATCTGCCGTATGCGTTCGTGTTTTCGCCGCTCCCGCGCCGCGCCGGCGCCATCCCTGACAACGCTGGACACGATTTTGGATGCATCATCCCTAACAACATTTCCAGCTGTGCGACGCGGTGTATCGCTGTAAGGATACATGATCCGTGGGACAGCCTCTCCAAACGTGCGCGCACTGAGGGATCCATCCCACAGAAACAGGCACGCCGAAACGACAAAACACCGTTTGCGTGCACTACCTGGCTCATGCACATCATGCGCACGTGACCTTGCGTGCGCATGACGCCTCCTAGCATCATGGTTTCGCGGCTCGTAATGAACCAACTTCAAAGATTACTGTGATCCAACGCTCTTCATTGGGCACGCAACAACTTCCTGTGTCTAACTACAATTTATCACGTGATGTGGTGAAGGGCCGTTTAAGAAATCCATTACAAAGAAAACCAAAACCATGTGCAAAATCATATTCTTCTTACTTTTGATTTACACTCTTCTTTCCCCTGACGGCACACTACGGTTTCGCATTCGTTCGCCACCTTCCGTGGCTGCACATTGGGACCTCCTATTTCCTGCCCACTGCCACACCCATGTCTTCAAGGTGGTTCCCTTCCATGAGGACACTGGAATGGGCAAACGGCTGTAGAAGCCACCCGCCGCGTCTTCGGCCATGGACGCCACTCTCCTCTTCCCATCTTTATTTCCATCTCCTCATTCCATAGCAGGCACTGAGACGTGCTCCCTTTTAGGGTCGCAGAAATAGCGTCTTTTCCTCTCCTCAACCCCTCCTCCAGCTGCTCGCGACAGTCAGCGCGTTGGCGTAAGATTGCCGGCGCGCAGGGGCTCCGGAACCGAGGGGGGCAGTGGGGGGCCGTAGCCCCCACAGGTTTAAAACCAGTGGGGGCATGCCCCCACACTACAGTTCCAAACCCCCCCCTCTCACTTTCCTTTTCCCCGGTACCACCCAGGGAAGCTACAGACTCCTTTGACTAGTTAACTCACTTCCTTCAACAAACGAGACAAAATTCTCTGGAAGTCTGTGAATTCTGACACTATTAGTCAGTGCTTCGTCTGCGTAAGCAGCACTGCCTGTTTTCGCCTGGTTCAATGTATATAGCGTCGTGAAGTGCTTCTCAAGGAGGTAAAGGCCGGCGCTCTAATCTGCAGCTCTTGCACGAGCGCGTCTCAGCCCCACGACTTTACAATGCCTCTAGTTCTCATCCTCTTTCTTTGTTGCTATCCGAACCCATGAAAAGAAATGAGATAAAATGAGATAAGAAAGGTCGGTGTAAGCCTCACCCACATAAGCTCGATTTTAACCATGAACCTGCCCGGGGCGTAGCCATAAGCTTTTTTAGAGGGTTCTGACCCCCCTTTATTTATGTCCTTGCTTGTGTTTGAGTGCGCGTATCCAATTAAAAAATTTCCAGCGAAACTAGTAGTCCTAAATCGGTGCATGTATATCACCACAAAACAAAATGTAATAATTTCAGGACGGTGGGGGATGAACCCCCAACATCCTATCTTCGCCATTGAACTTATCACTTCAAATGTTCGGTTTCTTCTTGTTCGGCCCAGACTACCTTAATTCTTCGACACATAATCACCGTACTGAAAATCGGAAACGGACAGCGTGGCACACGGTTTTGTTGCTGGAGGGTTGCGATCGACAAGCTCTTTATCAACTCTTCAGGCATGTCAGCCTCCAAGCACACGGCGAGCTTTCGCAGGCAGACGCCGGGACGAATTTGACGATTGAAGAAATTATTACAGGCTTTCCTGCAGGGTTTCTTTTTTAATTTCTTTTCTGTTTTCTTTCTTTTTTTTCAGAACAGTAACTCGTCCACAAACTGCTTTTTTCTATCAAAGTGTGTTCCAGCCATCTCACTTCTTCACAGTGTATCGATCCTTCCTCAGCGACATGTTCCCCGATCAGCGTGCGTAGGAAGGGGGGAAGACTATATGACGCTCCCGAGGTAATTTTGAAAAAGACTTCAACGTGGGGGCGTCGTCACTGGAAAGGGAAAGTGCCGCGTGCGAGTTCACTGTTGCTCACTAAATTAACATTCGCGCTCCTAGTCTGCAGACAAAAGTCGCCTTCTCGGATGTGCGGAAGAAGCGCGGAAAGCTGCTGTTCATAATTCTATCGCCTACCACAATAAGAACAAAGTCATCTATGATAAGAAATTTCTTCCGATTCAGTTCCAAGTCGGTGATTTCGTCCTTTACGAGACACCATGGCATCCCAACAACGGCAAACTGAGTTCCGTCATGGAAGGTCCCTACAAGATTCTACGCAAAGTCTCACCAGTGAACTATGAGATCAACCGTTTCCCTGCTGCCCTCAACCCATTAGGGTCTACTGTACTTTAAAAAGCACACTTCCTTTTTCGGGTATAGAAAATACAAAAAAAAAGAATATTCTGATCTTGCTCATTAGAATTTCTGAGGCCAAAGGTTGCAAAGATAAACCTAATTTGGAATATTGACTCGGTTATGTTTTTTTGTGTTTTATGAGTCGTCAAACTTTAAGAAAATGAGAGCCTGTTAAACGGACTTGGTCAGTACTACTTTTTCTAAATTAATTTGAAGCTTTACATTGTATATTTTGAACAAATGGACTGCTTCTCCTTCAGGAAGAGCAATTCAATCCCTGCAAAGTGCGAGAAGCCTATAGAGTGCATAGTTTTGCTGTGAGGAGTAATCAAATGTTGCTGTACTTTATTTAGTGCACTGGGACTTCGTGGGAGCATACATGTAACTCTTGTTGTGAGTTGCATCATAGATTTAACAGGATTTTTCTTTTTTTGTTATGAATGCCGTTTTTTCGGTTATCTCAGACTCATGAGGCTGCGGAAGATGTCGCTGTGAATATAGGAGAGCCTCTTATCTTTTAATTGGCGATTCTGGACCCTAACATGGGAACTTAGGAGGAGGAGGGGAATGATGGTGGTGCGAATGGATGCTTTGCTAACGATAAAAAAAAAAAACATGGAACGAAAGGAACCTGGGTAAGATAACTTCTGTTTTGACTCAGGAAAGCAGCTTCGTTTCGAAAATGGCAAATGAAACGGCATAGTTTCTATGCTGACGAAAGACGACACAGTTGAGTCACTAAGCTCTATCGTGGTGGCCATTCACTAAAAAGAAAAAAAAAAACGTAGTGCCACTGTCCTCCTTCATCCGCAGTAACAATGCCATGAGGGGGGTTTGAGCTCTACGATCAAGCTGTGAATGACTAGAGAATGTTCATCCCTGAGAAAAAGAGGTACCAGCCCCTATTTACCCAGATGATCGAAATAGCCGCAAACAACGCATAAAGGGTCTGCTATCACACTGCAGGTTTTAGCAGACCCTCTACGCGTTGACTTATTGTCCTTTAGTCGCATAATAGCAAAACACTGACTGCGCCTTGTTGTACCCAACAGAAGTATCAAAGCTCTCCAGATTCCACTGTGCTTCCTATTACCCTCTATCCATATCGACATTTTCACAAGAAGCTGGCAAAACAGTTGAATTCTGCCAAAATACATCGAAATGCTGTGGCGAAACGCTTGACGTTACGCTTTCTCTAAAGCACTGGTCCTTGATTAGGTTCATGGTCCAAGATAACTTTGCTATTCCTTTCGCAAGGGCGCAGCGTACTTGCCATTCTTGCATCAAGTCACCTTGCCCGTTGCTATCTCGAAGGCCCAGCGGACTTTTTAAAGTACAGTATCATAACTCCTGAAGAAACACACGTAACTTTATGAAAACTTGCACTTTTGGTTATCTATCGTGGTTAATTAAATCAAGCAAAATGTCAATAAAATCGGTCCAGTAGATTTTTTTGTGGGCCTTAATGGGTTAAGTAGAAACTCTGACATTGTTCATGTTAGCAAACTACGACGTTATTATTGTACCTTCTGAACTGCGACTTTCTCGAGGGGAGGGGAGAAGAGTGTAACGTAGGAACAAAGGCGATGGTGTAATGAGGTTCTTCTAAATGAACTGATAGAACGAGTACGTTGCGTCGGGGTCGGCAACGTTCTCAAGAAAATGGCGAGGCTCTTTTCTGGATTCTTTCCACTTTACAGAGAAACATACGAACATACGACACACAATGACGGGCACTGATGATAACAAGACACTTTACAACCTATGGGGGAAAAAAAACTCGAAGAAAAACACACACAACTTCAGTCCTAGCGTAAAACAGTCTCACCGGTGAGGGCTAGAATTGATGCGGGGAACGTCTACGGAGACCGGACTTTAGCGCAGGGAAGCCGTCGTCGCAGGAATTCGGAGGGCAGCCGGACGACGATCAAATGTAGGCGACGATGGAGCAGGCACGTGATGACGACCTGGGCCGACGAAGTCGCTGGAGCGCGAGGACCAAGGACCACAGCCGAGCACCCGGGCCCACGTCCGGTGGTGTTACTGGTGGCTGCGGTGGCCTCCCGTTGGCTCCATGCACTCGCCGTCGGAGCTTAAGGCCAAGCGAAGCAGACCGCTCCGACCCTTGACCTTTGCCAGGCACTCGGGACGAACCACGACCGTGACGCTGGCGAGCCGTCTTCCTCCCAGCTTCCGCTCGCTGGAACACCACCCTGCCAACTGCGTGGCACTTCACGCGCACGCCTCTCTCCTTCCTGGCCTCGTGTCCCAGCCCACCGTCGTCTTCGTCTTCGTGCAACTTTTGCACCGCGCTTCTGCCTTACGATTTCGTCTGCTATGTCCATGTCGGCCTTGTCACGACACCATACACGACACTGTGCACTTCTCCCATCACAGATGGTAGGAGAAGCCGACGAAGAAGTGCGCGTGCAGTAGAATAAATGGATTGGCACTACGTTTTTTTTTCTTTTTAGTGAATGGCCACCACGATA